>JAJALE010000885.1:321688-334597 GCA_022627125.1 Fusarium chuoi | reverse complement strand
CCCCCCCCCCCCCCCTCCTCCTGCGGCTGCTCCTGCTGTGGAAAGGGCCGCACATACAGCGCTGACGAAAGGAATTGGCCCCAGTCGCAGACTGGAATCGCCCCATGTACAATGGTTATACTGAGCGACGATATCGGATTGGTTGTAGGGATGCTTCGCCGGCTAGCCTTTTGCCGAGAGTGCTGTCGATCACTATTCTGCTGCCATAGATCTCTGGAGCGACGTCACCAGCTGGCAGCTGGGGTGGGTCTGGCGCTCTGCGAACGAACTCTCCGATAACGACCAGAAGGTCGTTCCAATGGAAGCTGTACTTGACCCCATCTTCTTCAAGGTTCTCGGTGATGGGGCTGTGCAGTTCGGGGTGCATCGAAGACTTGGGTTCGTCTTCGTTTGCATTCGCGATGGCGTTGATCGTTTGGCTTGCTGGTTCTTTGACCCATTTGAGGAGTTCAGATAACTGGGCGACCTCGTTTTTTCGCTTTATTTATCACTTCGATAGCCATAATGGTCAGGACAGAGAGGACCAGAAGAGTTGGTTAGAGTTGTACTGGCACGAAAGGCTAATCATTACTGCTCCTGTTGCGCCTGCTCTTGCAGACTTGGGCTTCCCAAATGAAAGTGTGTCGGGAAATCTACGGGTCAAATCCACGTGATGGTACGTATCTTAGTTTACAATTCCTTATCTGGTGCGAGGCTAGTATAAAATGGCCTCAACCCTCCAATTTAACTTGACCGAAAGAAGGTCTCTTAAACCTGATTTATTTGCTCACTTTGGTGTGAATTAGCCGGTTATCGCAAATTGATTTATCATTGCTGGTAAAAGCGATAATTATAGGTATAAAATAATAAGAATACATGTAAACTTGATAATCTGTTTGTTTATCTATTATACTGCAGGGGGGGCGACAAATACTGCACCTAGCTGTATCCAAACAGCATTCAGTCCCCACCGCCTTGACACAAATCTTCCCAATTCCCACTTCCTCATCACTCCACTACTCGGTTTTGTTTTTGCTGGAGGCTTATCTGTTAATCTTGGTTTGAAATGTATGCACATCGCCCGTGTAGATAGAAAGGGCACTGTAATAATCTGAGGGGCTTGATAGCCCACCCTCTTACGACTGGAGTATCCCAAGATCCTCTTTGGTAACATTAGTGCACACATCTTCATTAATGATCGGTCTGAATGTTTCATTCTCCACTACCAACAGTAAATAAATAAAATAGCAACTGAAAGCCGAACTGTTGTCGACAAGGACCGTGCAATCCCGATGGCTCGACAATACTTCGTCAGCTTTCCGCATGCTCTCCACCTGTAAGTTCCAGAATGACCACACCGGTCACACCGGCAACAGCTGGTTTTCACCAATCGTCCTATGTCTTGATCTTTCATCTTTGCTTTCTTACCCTTACCCGGCTTTCGATTATCATTTCCACCATTTCCTTCAGCAGTGCCACATAGCGTCGTTCACAATTACTGGTGGTATATGTAGGTGTTATATTGCTTCTTTTACCAGTCTTCTCTCCTGATGGTTTCTTTTGCCAAGTGTAAAGAGATTACGACACTGTACACTGCGACGGCTTTGAAGTAAATTGGCTTCATGACAGCAGGGGTAATGACGACGATGCTACCGGCTATATAGCGCCTTGTTATCCAGGGTCTGCGCCACGACGACTGGAAATACATACGGAATGAGATTATAAATGTCTCGATGAAAAGCCAAGACTAAGAATTGTGGCCATCAACTTGAGTCTCCCCCCAGTTAGCTGAGCATAACACCGGCGGCTCCTTCAAGATCGACCTCGTCAAGCTTCAGAATACTCTGCTAGATCAGTAACATAGATTGGGTCACATCAAGTTGTGTGAGGTGGATACCTTATATTACCTTCGGCTAATAAGACTCTCTTCACACCTGGCAACAAGAAGTCGACAGGTCTCAGGTTGTTGACAAGGCTGAGGGAAGCATGGTCGAAGATTATGGCAAAGAGAATGCTTTACGGTTCTTTTAATCACAGATACCACTTTGCTAAATTTAGATAACTTTAGATTGATTTAGGATAACTTCAGGCCAGATTTAGAAAAGGTCTTGATTACTTTGTCCACATATATGTCTATTAGTCCTTATCCCGTCTATGAGTCGTCGCAAGCACAGTGCTCCGCTCATTCTCGTCCTTAAATTGGCTTGTTGGCGGAAGGTCAGTACCTCTGTTCGACAGATATCTATCGGCTGTACTCTCGGGTTTTTAGAAGAAAAGGATGGGTGTGCTCCAAATTTCAACTGAATCATGTCAGTGACAGCTGCTTTAGTTGGCCTCTGTATAGGAAAGCGTGCGGGAGAACTGTCGTTAGATAGATGCATATCCCGAATTCTCCAGTTGACCGCTTTAAACGCCTGCTGAGAAGGCGATAGATCTGGTCCGCCTTTGAATCCACTGTGCTCTCGAACCTTCAGCCGGGTGGTCTGGGTTTGAATATGGAATTCCGAATCCTTCAACAGAGACTGATGCATCTTTGCCAAGAATGACGTCGAACCAGGTCATGTGCTTCTTGTCGGCAGGATATCTCGCCTTTTCTTCTTCACTTGTACCCCGGTAGGTGATATCAATACCTTCTCGGGGGAACTTCACGGTGAGTTTCCTAGTGGTGCTGGGAACGAAATCGAGCAAACCAATCTCGAAGGCGTCTCCGAGGTTCAGTGATAAGCCTCTAATGGTAAATTCTTGGGTTGGGGAGAGTCGAGAAGGTGGGACTTCTCCTCCCCTGCCCTGATACATAACGTCGCGTAGCACCTGTACTCAAGGGAGAATCGAGAAGAATGAGCTGGTGATAAGCAGATAATATTTATCTTGATCTGAGATTCAAGTCGGAGATTATTTATCTTGATTCGAGATTAAGATTGGGGATATTGAAACAAATGACTGATAAGGACAGAGAATTTTTGCGTTGGGGAGAGTCGAGAAGGCTGAAGAAGGAGCAGAGGTTTGTTCCTGATCTGAGATTTAGGTCGGAGATATTGAAATGACTGATAAGGACAGAGAATTCTTGCGCTGGGAGAGTCGAGAAGGCGGTTCTCTAGGTTCTATCGTCTGGATTAAGCTCTCAGCTACAGGCCCTAGAGGCAAATAACACTTCTAGCTCACAACTTAGACATTACACCAAGATGTCTGACCAAGAGAGCGAGCAGAGGTTTGTTCTTGAGGAGTTTGAAGAGGAGAGACGTGTCCGCCAGTAGATGTTAGGGACATTTGCCATCATCGTCCTGATCAGGTGCAGCTGGTCAAATCAGTGACTGTAGTGCGATAGAGTGCGAGAACTGAGACCTGAATTACCCCTAGGTATACTAAGTGATAGTGATTACCTGAGGCAAATCTTAGAGATAGGGGAAAACGTGTAAAATTGAAGAGGACTGAGACCGCATCTAGGCGCTCTGGGAGATGGTGATTGCCTACGGCAGATCTTGATGGGGAGGAAAAGCGTGAAGGAACCTGGAAGACGCCCTCCGCTCGACGAGCACTTCAAGGGATCCGCAAACTGGAATCAGAGTGGGTGGGGTACGTACCCGGGCGAGGCCTCCAGGACGGTTACTTCACAAAGCAAAATTATGTACTCCTGTCGGAGAGGCATGGTTTTAATTCTCCACCAGACATCAGGCTTAACATATAAGATTACCTATCTTAAGATCTAAGATAGCTTGAACGGCGCACCACAACATCGCGGTCATCAGGGCTCACTGCACACCCAAGGCGGCCAATTTCAAGTATGTGGTTCCAAATTAACTATAGATTGAATAATGATACTAACAGATGAAAGTCTCTCCAAATATCCACCTCGAAAAGCTCGCCGATCACCATTGTTGGAACTCAAGAATCTGTTGAAGAAGTGGTCGGTAAGGACTGTGGGGCCTTTCAGGGCCAGAAGAATGACATTACTCCTATAAAGGGCAGGCCGTCATCATCAACATGAAACCTCGACGAGATCAATTCCCCGAACTCAAGAATCCCTTGAAGAAGTAGTCCGTAAGGACTGTCGATGGTTTCTAGGCGACGAGGATGGTATCAATATTTCCAAACCACACAGGCTTTCCGGGATCATGGGAATGAGAATCGGGCAGTTGTGGCCACCAGTCGGGCGCCAACTGCTCGTTGGGCTCCACGTTGAAGATTGGCCGGTGATTGCATTTCTGTATTTTCAACACAATGACAACGGCGTACCGGTCACTTTATCAGGTACTTGGCCGAATAAAAATGTTGACAGACCGGCTGGCGGATTCACTGCATGAATGACGAATGAATTTGAAACAATTTTGCCATCAACCGGTGCCGTGGTTCAAACTTCAGCCAGGAACGGGAATGACTAGAGACTAATCTCCTCGGTCCAGTCAATGATTTCGATGATGGACAAGGTGTACCACCCAAACTTCACAGTACTACCAGAGCGGCGACCCCACATAGCGGCTTCGCGAAGCTTTTCAAGCCAGATGCCCTATGTCTCTGCCAGAGAGCTGATAATGCGCGATCAATTGTTCGTTGTTGACCAACAAGCGAGCGCATGGGAATTTACAGAAGCTATACCAACACGTCCGGCAGGGAGGACGACTTTTATACCATAGACAAGGCCTTGGTCGAGGACAACGATAAGGAGCCAGAGACCTTCGTCGACTACGAGAGGAAGACGAATAAGATCCCAGGGAGCCTCCCCGTCGTGCATACCGGGAAGGCCAAGTGCAAGAACAAGGCGAACAAGTCGACCGAGGATGACGAGTGACTCGAGCCAGCGACAAACAAGTCCTTCACGAAGGAGCCTGAGACCAAAGATGGGTCATTTGGAGTCACGAAGTTTTCCCAATTCGGCCAGATGATTGACCTTATAGGCAGGACCGTGAGCCACCAGAGCATTATTATAAATACTATTAATAGATATATTTCAAGCGTAATGATACTACAGGGGTAATTACATTGCTTCAGACGCCGCCGAATCTCTAGTGCTCACAATCCATGGCGCCAGCGCCAAGGAAAACATTGTTGATAATGCCGCCCGAGGCAAATGCATCTGCTTCTTCGGCTCTTGTGGCATTATCACTCAAAGAATCCCTCCCAAGGGCCATGAACTCCCAGCTAATATCAAAGCCCGCTGAACTAAATGCACTGCCCGTGAGGGCCGTACTAGCAACGAATGCAAGACTCAGATCTGCTAGTTTATCTATGTTATTTTATATCGATAGAAAGAGGCAGAGGCACAGATAAAGGATGAGGATATGCCACAGTCTGGCCTGCCTTTCAGTTGATTTTGTACAGGGACGCACGCAGGGGAACTGCCATATTGGCCTGGGAAAAGAAAGTATGCTGGATGTCTGTTTTAAATGCTGTGACTACCAGCAACCCGTTCTGAAGCGGGTTTAACTGTGAGTTTGAAGACACATTAAATTGGCTAATTTGG
Source organism: Fusarium chuoi (assembly GCA_022627125.1). Classification (NCBI taxonomy): domain Eukaryota; kingdom Fungi; phylum Ascomycota; class Sordariomycetes; order Hypocreales; family Nectriaceae; genus Fusarium; species Fusarium chuoi. The sequence continues at coordinate 329,160 of JAJALE010000885.1, read as the reverse complement.
AATGGCCGGCGCTTATTGCTCGCTTTTGATAAACATAGGTATACATGTTATGGCAGTTTATACTGTAACCCCTATATTTGAATTAATCTCTGCCTCTTTCACCTACGGGCCCGCAACTGACGGAGTGGGTAAGTCGTGCATGTTACCGTGCTCCTTGAGGAGATGGTTCGACCCCCCGTGAGGGGGATAGCATGAGATTTCTCCATTCTGGCTCCTATCACCTCATCTCCCCGTTGAGTGGGTGAGAAGGAAGTTGTATTTTTTGTTAAAAATAAGATACAGCAGTGCAATATTGAAAATCAGAATGCCACCATGGTGAAAGACCCTCGAGGAATAGCAGAAATTATGTCACAACACATTGTCAGCAAATGTTCATTTCATGCATTGACAAATTACATATCGCTTGCCTCAATATCTGCGTTGAAGAACACTTAAGCCATTTTACTCAGGAGGTCCGCAGACGTATTTCAGCTTCAAGACGATTGAAGATTGAGTTGCTGTGTGTTAAGTTAGTATGGATATACTTGCCCTCCTCAATGCGATAAGGCTCCAAAGATGAAGTTGACCCTCTGCACTTCCTATGTCAGCTCCAAATGCACGTCATGGACCATCCTGTGGCTGACGTAAGCGCTGATGGGAGAGCGAGCCAATCAAGGTACCCCGCCTTCAACTACATTCTCACCCCACAACATGACATTCTTCAACACCTGCCACACTTCACATTCCCATTAAAGCCAACAACAAATACCTCCACCGCCTATCGCGCTCTCACAAACAAAGCCTAAAAGGCAAACCTCCCATAAATTCCGGGACAGCATCGCCATCTAAACTCAAGGTTAAAGGCCTCAGAGAGAAGAAAATATCAGGCCTTCAGATAAGGTATCAAAAGAAACTCGGCAAAGGTATACTAAACTTACCTAAAGATTATCCTAACTAACATACATTTTCTCATTAGAATCGAGGCGCTAGGCTTTTTTACCTCTGCTAGTTCCCAACTTTCGAATCCTCCTGTCCACAGTCTAATACTACAAAGGTTTTATCCTGCGCTCAGGATTGTATCCTTGTTCTGCGCGATCGTGGAAACAAACCTCAAACTATATCAGAGTATCAAGTTTTTCATTTTGAGGTCACATTCGGCAAAAGAAACCATCAGGAGAAAAGACTGCAAGAGTGCGATTGTGGTCCTCCCGACATGGTGAGAACCAGGGCTCTGTAGCCGGTGTGACCGATATGGTCAGTCTTGGGCCTGCAGCTGGAGAGCCCCCAAACCCTCAAACTTCACCGGCCCCTTCCTCATCATGGTCCCAATTCAGGCCAATTCATAACCACTTTACAAGATGCAGCCTGCAGGCTTGTACACCAACGAGAACACTCGTCGGTTAGGCCGCCTCAACTATACACCGACGAGGCTGCAATGTCTCAATCTGCGCGACATGCCCCCTACCTCATGAACCCGCCGCCTGAATCTTTCAGGTCATCAACCAAGTACGACCATCATCAAGTTCCGCGCCATACCCCCACCCCACCTTAGAAATGTCTCCATCAGATCTTCTGTCGAAGCCAGAGTTTGGGTATTTGCATCTCGCCTCTTCCTCTGTGGTTGCCCCGGCATCGCACAACAGCGGAGAGGAGGAGCACATCAAGGTGATTGTTCTGAGATATGTGCTACTGTAAAAGATTGCTAACTAAACATTCAGTGGACAACAGCGCCAGCGCCAGCGGCAACGTCAGCACCAGCACCAGCACCGAAAATTTAAACGCCGGAAGAAAGCCAATGCCAACACACTCCAGTCTCAACATGCCATCAGCGAGTCCTCACTGGACGTGTATAGAACCCGCAATATCCAGCTTATGGTCAAGCTTGCGCTCTTCCCGACAGTATTGGAAGAGACCGCGTCAAGTTCCCTAGAAAGCCAGTACCAACACACTTCAGTCTCGACATGCCATCAGCAAGTTCTCATGCCATCGTTAACCAGGATATCGATCTTACTTGGGTGTAATAACATCACAAGGGCAGGTACTGAGTCCGACGGCGAGGGGGGCTTTGATGGAATCCCTTTGCATGATCGCGGGAACAAACTTCAGACTGTATCAGAGGATGAAGTTGTTCATTCTGAGGTAACATTACCCCCAATCACGGAACAACGGAGCAACGGAAAGGCGGGGAGAGAGAGTACATCTCACTTCCATTTCACGGCCCCAAGTCAGGTCAACGGGTCGCCTGAACTACATCAACAGCCTCGCCATCAACAAAGCTGCGATCCCTCAACCTCCACAACATATCCCCCCACCTCAAGAACCCACACCGCACCTCAAGAGCCCACACCTCAGGGACCCACACCACCGTGACCATAGGGTTCGGAGGAGTATTCTGCGGAGGACCTACGCCTCGAGAACCCGCACGACATATTCCCGCACCTTAAGAACAACCATCGCCAGCATCCGCACGATATATTCCCGCGCTGGAAGAACCGCACCGCACCACCGTGGCCATAAGGTTTAGAGGAGCATTTTGTGGAGACGCCGATCCTTTAATAAGGATCACATAGCGGCATTTCAAGGACTAGGGCAGTAAGGAGAGGAGAATGAAATAAAGGTATGTCGACAGCTAAGCCGCCTGCTGTCAAACCCTTCGCACCTATACGATCTACACTTACGCTATCCTCCGTCGGTAAGGGTTCTTATCTGCCAGCACCTACCTAAGGGGCAATAGGCCAGTACTAAACCTGTTTGTCACTTCTTTTGAACTATCAACCACTTCAGTTAAGCAGACACAGAGCAGTCTATTCAGTCAGGTTTCTGCCTCTAGTGAGAAAAAGACTCTTAGGCATTGTGTTAAGTAAGAAATGGCCTTTGCCTGCTGCAGATTGTGCAACCTTGTCACCGTCCTCCTTCTATTTCCCTTTTATCACACCACTTAAAGTTCTTCATGCACTCACATCTCCCCTCCTCCTCTGTGATTGCCCCGACAACTCCCGTGTGATGTCAGCATCTCCCGGCTTTATTGTCAACCCCAACAACAAAGGCATACGACTGTCTTTCCTCCGCGACAACTCCCGTATAATCTCATCATCTCCCGAATTTGTTGTCAACCTCAACAACAAAGGCATACGACTGTCTTTCCCCCGCGATAACTCCCGTGTGATCTCATCATCTCCCGAATTTATTGTCAACCTCAACAAGAAAGGCATACGACTCTCTTTCCTCCGCCACCGGATGGTGAGACCTTCGGCTGGTACAGCGCAGATCTCATCATGACAGAGTCAGCCGCCAAGGTTCTTCGGGTACACACATGTCGCCCATTCCCCTTTATGGCAGCACAGCATTGGAACGAATAAAGGTGATTGCCCTGAATCCTTTGCTATAATAAAAGTTGCTGACTGAATATACAGGAGACCTCGGTAGCAGTACCATAGCTGGACGCAAACTAAAAACAAGATCTCAAAAAGGAACAAATAAAATGCTCCTAGTAACACTCTTATCGACTCGAAAATCAAGACAAACTTGGAATACAACAAATGCTGGCTGGAACCAGGCAATCACATCCAACAACTATCGAGGCTCGACTGTTTGTTTCGATTTAGTTTGGTCGGAATGGTTTGGTAAGTTTGGAAGTGAGCCGCCTCAACCACCGTTATAAAACATTTAGGTAATGTAGTATAACTTTAACCTAAGTTTAGGATACGTTTTGATGACTTTATTCTAACATCCCTATCAGGGTTTGATGTCTTCTTATTCCCGTGGCGTAACTTAGGCAGGGTTCAGGAGTATGCCTCAACACCAGTGCAGATACCGGATAGATCATCATCAAGGAGCAGCACCTTAAAGAAGCACTTGTCTTTAGGCACAGAGAAACATATAACCTCGGCTTAATATCGACATAGTACAGATGCAGACTAAATCCGTATCGTCAAGCAGGCCATCACTACTGGGTTGGCTAATGCACTTGATACCAGCACCAGAACTGCAAACAGAACCAATCCTCAATAAAAGTCTAAGGAAAATAGAGGGAAAACAGAAGAGGCATAAGGAACGTAACGCTAAAGCTAAATCTAATAATGAGGAGGATGGCATTCTTGCCGATTACATCGCCAGCCTCAAGGAAAACACCGAAGTATCGAAATCTCTCAAGGGCAAGCGTGTTGAGCATGGGCCCGGTCTAAGGTCATCTGCATCGGGACCAGCCCGCACGGCAAAGGCATCCTCCCGTCGTTCGCGTCGGACCTCGACTACTCGCCCGTGTTGTGCTAGGAGTGTACGCTGTCCGTCCAGGCCACGTCGCGGGCGATGGCGGAGTGCCCTGTCAAGATGGACCAGAAATTCTCATCGAAGAGGCCTCAAAACGACAACATATTTCCCGTCAGATCCGAGTACATGTCGATATTCGAGGCGATGTTGAGGAACACTTCGGTCTGCTCGGCAACGGGTGGCTTGTTTGTAAATACATGCCCAGTAGTGGCAGACAATGACCTCGATACCTGGCCATGTCGCTTTTCTCGGAGAGGTCAGCCAACGTAACTCAGATCTCACAAAAACCGCTACAAGGTTGAGATAGTCTCCATAGAGGCATCCCCCGATATGGTCAGCGATTCCATCAAGTCATCGAATCGGATGCCAGATAGCGACAGCTTAATGAGGTGCAAGAACCCTGTGCTCGTGGGAAGAAGGTCGGCGAGGAGGAACAAGGGGAAAGACTCGGTCGATGTCTCATTCGCCGCCTCCCTCCCCATCACATCTCGCTGATTCTTGTTTCCCTCTTCTACACACCTACTCACTACATCTCGCACTTCTTTCTCAACTGCCAATAGCTTAGCTTTTAAAGCCAACTCTACTTTCACTCCGCCGAAATAAACGCCAAGCTTTAAGCAAAAATTTACAGGTCAATCTCAAGCCGCGGCTGTTTTATGAATTTCATTAATAATGGTAAGTCTGGAATCAGCAGTCCACCAAGCCCGGATACTGGGTCTCAATCTTCCATCCAGACTATTACGCCCAAGGTTAAGACTCATCAGGATAAGACTGATATTCAGAATACTTTATTCTTTCACGCCCAAGCCCAGGCGAGGCCCCCTACAGAGTCGATCTCATATGAGCCTGTCGCCAGGTATAATGGTTCAACTACCTGCAGGAGGTTATCTCTAAGTACATCGCTACCTCATGAATTGGATGAACCAGCGGCACTCGACGATACCCGCAGAAAGGATCGTGTCTCTGCCAAACATTTGAGATTCACTGCAATTTTACCATCACCTTCAGCAGGTATTCAAAGCAGTCAACTAGAGAATTTAGGACATGCGTCTATCTGAAGACAGTTCTGCCCCGCGTTTTCTTATCAAGAGCCCAATTAAAGCGGCCGTCCCCTATATATACAAAGACCTTCAACAGCCAAGCCCGCGCTATTATGTTTGACGAAGCAGCCACACTGTTCTTTTGTTTAGATAGTACTTAATTCTTTGTTTGCATTTTTTCTAGATTTACAGGTTTCTCGAGAATCTACACTATTATATACTTGGATAAAACAGTGCAATTTTCAAGATGAATTCTACTGGCACAACACATATCTCTATTTGGCAATTCCAGTCGTTATGGCCGTGGCAATTGAAACCTGTCTGCTTCAAAACTGCGGTGTACAGTTTTGTAATTTCGTTCCGTAAGCATTTCCAGTCGTCGTCAAGCTCCCTAGCCAAGAAGCTGCGGATATGCGATGTGGTGCGGTCACTTGGCTAGTAGGAGCTTGGCGCAGATTAGAGGACTGTTGACCAAGCAGGGAAAATGAACCATACAATTCTCTGTCTCAGTATTGACGTTATACCCAACTAGTATAATGTCTTTGATGTCAATACTACGGTCGATGAGATTTGTCGTGATCGTGTTGGTGATGTCTTCAATCGTAGATTTTGTTGGTCTGTGGTGCTGTGTGATCATGCGCTTATATGCATTTGACAAAGGGGAGGATTGTGACACAAAGGGCGGCGGTGGCTGAGGCGAGATGAGACCTTCCAGTGCTAGGCGGGCCTGTAAGAAGTGTCATTTCGTCATTTCTTGTAATTATGGCGTCGCTGATGGTATATATGGACGTTATAGCTTTTGCGGGATTACTGGTGAATGGTGATAGATACATACCTGAGGTGAAGTACAGGTTCTAGTATCGATAGGAAGATTCAATCCTGGGTAATGATGCACTAGCGGTTCAGGAATACTCCTGGTCCTTGCCGGGGTTGATGTGCGAGGGTGTGATCCCCATCACCGCGGTGAGATTTTCCTTCTTTTAGTTGTTATTGACCCAGACCTAATAGGGCGGCCCGGAGATCTTCACCTCCGCGACTTGCCCCTTGAGCTGCAACCTCTCCGTCATCTCCATCTCCATCTTAACCCACGCTTCGTAACAGGAATGATGTCCTTCTTAACGATGGCGACGCCATTGATCTCCACGCTGTGGCCCGCAGCACAGCCTTGCAATTCTTCCTGCTCAGCATGACGATGTATTTACATTTGCCCTTCAGGTTGGCTCCCACCTCCTCTAACGGAGTCCCATTCGAGTGTTCCTGATCTTCTCGGTCACTGCCGATGCCTTGTACATGCAGTTATTCTCGTCGCAGCCTATCACGCACGCGGAGATTGAGTGGTGTCCCCGTAGATGTTGTGGTAACCGCACCCCTGATCGTAAGCCTGAGGTAGCACCTGGCACTGTAGGTTCAAGTCTTGGCGCACGTCTTCGGGCTGAGTATACGGTGGCTGCCCACTGTGGCTCTGAATGCGCTGGCAGTAAGGACGTTGTAGCCCGATGAGACGTCAGATCTCCCCGGCTTGTTGAAATTCTTCACCCCCTCAATGACTTCATCCAGCACCAGGCTTAACAACGCCTACACCCGTCCTTAACGCACATGTACTCGCTCCCGTCCCTGATGTAGATGCGACTGTTATACGCCAAAATGTCATTTACTACTACTTCGTCAGAAAGCTCAGACTTCGGGAACCCGAATCTCTCGGATATCCCCTGCAAGGTCGGGGATGAGATGACCCTGTCGATGGAGGTCCCCAGATTCGACATGATGGAGCCTTGCAAGGAATTCTCGTTGATGACGATGACGCCTTGTGGCGCCCGGTGACTGGTTGAGGACGAGGGTGTCATCGAATAAGCTCTCGTCGGAACCGGAGACCGTCCTCATATCCAACATGGTGTTCGCTGAGATCCTCACGGAGGTCGTGATGCAGTTCGTCATGACGCCCAAATTCCCCGCGATCGCGTCCCACATGGTGCTCCTCGACGTTCCCGCCAGCCCTTTCAGCCTTTCACAGATCTTCATAGGCCTGATCACAAAAGCGTAGAGGTCCGCATCCTTGGCGTTGTAAATCAGTATCTCCATCACGCCATAGTCATCACTCTTGTCGATCATCATATTCTCCATATCGCATTTCCCTTTACGTCGAAGCCAAATCTATTATGGATCTTGACGAAGTCGGGGGGGGGG
>JAJALE010000885.1:82190-321616 GCA_022627125.1 Fusarium chuoi | reverse complement strand
TCTTGAAGATCCTACAGGTAGTCCTGCGGGTATCTAGGTGATTGAAAGACTCGTGGAGGTCGGCTCTGGTGGTGCACGTCTTGAGGTCTGCCACCGAGGAGGTATATGAGTACCCTATCGAGTTTCACATGAGGTTCCTGGTGCCGGGTTGCGTTGTTGACCGAGAAGCTCTACGCGTCGACGATGTTGGGGTTCTCCATGAAAGGCATGCAACCCGAGGTAGATGTAGTGGACGACACTCTGGTACGACAACTTATATGCATAAGTCGAGAACTTGAAGTGGTCATAGATCTAGGTGCAATAGATGTTATTGCTGGTGGGCGCAGCGACAACAGGAATCCGTCCCTGCGGCTACTGCGGCTGTAGGAAGCGCCACACATACGGCGCTGACGAAAGTACCTGATGGCTGCAGTTGTAGACTGGTTATGTTGCGGTTTTGCCACCCACAGGGTTCCCACTATGGTTTCATTCGCCTAGAGCAACCCTTGTCTCACGACTGGAAAGCGTGCTCAGCGGCGAGACCGGCGCCAGAATGGCCAGCGTTGGCGTCAGGATGAACATTTTAGGTGATGTTTGATACTTTAGACTTGGTGATAGGAGCAGCCGAGTCGGTCGAGGTGTCGATGTGGTACGACAAGGCCATTGCCGACTTGATGTTTATGGGTAGTAAATTCTGTGCTAGTTGCGATCGTACTCTCAAATGGGAATGGCAATGCTGTTGCTGTTCCATCTGCGGCTGACGTATCGAGGTTTGCTGCAGTGGAATTTTTCAATGACTCTAGTCCACTTCACCTGCTCCTGTTGCTGTTGGGCCAGGCTTGACTTCTCAATTGAGATTGACTTGTCCTTGGTGTTCCACCTGGTCCGTTGATGGTTATTCCCGCCCTCTCCACAACAATTACTTGTAGCTCAGATTGCGCTTAAGCCTTGCCTATGAGGAAGTCCTTCTTCACGTTGGCAAACATCTCGGCGGTCTCAAGAAGCTTCTCAGTATCATCTGGGTTATAGGAGAAGTTGACTGTACGTCGAGAAACAGCAACAACAGGAGCCTGTACCTTCTCCTGTGCCCCTCCACTCTCATTCTCCTTGAAGTCAATAGCTGGCTTGGTTGGCTTTGCGGAGTTGGTGGGAGAATTGCCTGGGCCCAGCGCCCGGTGGAAATGCCAACCTCTTCAGGGTCCAGGATGTCTTTGACTCCTGCAGCTTGATGTCAGTGGAATAATTCGGAAGGCCTGTGTGGCTGAGTCAGGCTTGGGTTTCTAAATTGAAATTGACTTGTCCTTACTGTTAGAAGCGATAATGTGGGTTTAAGATGATAAGAATGGATGTAAAATTGATGATGCACATACAAGTGATTTGTTGTGCTGGATTATGATGCAACTGATTGAGAAGTTGCGCTCGAAGAAGGCGAAGCCATCGGCTAAAATGGGGGTAAAATGCGTATGTTGTACGACACGCAAGCTGAGCAGCAGATGTTGAGGCAAACTCGGTTGGCGTCGGTCAGCTGGATAAGAGCTTCAACGATTGAGCCCGCCGTTGCGTCTGAAGAAGGCCGAGATTTAAGTTTCTAGTTGTCCTGTGAGAGTAACAATAACCGACGAGAACAATCTAGCGTCATGTCTATTCTGCTCTATGGTGAAGGGAGACCATACAGCCATGAGAGTGCGAAGGTTTCGGCCCGAGATAAAGATAAATACTTGGAAAGACTTGGGCCCTCGAAGTCTACCTACCTTACCTAGCTTCAGCGATTTCATGCGTAATTGCCTGAGGCACTAGTAAACTACATCTACATTCACCCCTGGACTTGTCTGTTCCATCCGTTAACAATTTTCTACAAGACCAAAGCGGCAGAACTCTTTGGTTGCTATGACCAGATATTTACTTCTCGCCTCTTCCTACGAGATTACCCCATCATCGCAGAACAGCGGAGAGGAAGATGAAATAAGGGTATATGTCAATATCCAAGTCGCCCGATGTCAACCCTTCACACCTACCCCATCTGCACTTACGCCATCCTCCATCAGCAATATTTCTCATCTGCCAGCACCTGACTCTAAGCAGCCACCTGGATCTCGCAATAGGCTAGCTAAACCTTCTTGCAAACTGTCAACCACTTCATGTACGCAGGCACAAGAGACGGCAACAGGAACGACCTTCACCCCTATATGCCCTGAAACCCATGCTTTTGCGAGAGATTGCTAATAGGTAGTTGAATATTCAGGGGACACACTGCTGAGGCATGGATCCATACAGTCGACAAATCCCCGCGACCCTTTTCAGTATGTTGGCTTGATGTGTCTCGTTGAGATGACATAAGCTTTACGCATCAATTAAATCTCCGCGACCAGAGGACCGGCATTTCCCCCAACGGTCAGATCCAAGAATGAAAACGAGCGCAATACTGTACTCACACAGACTCATATCTAAGGCATCTGAGATTTGACAACAAGCTAAAAGAGACTGAGCGCTTTGAACCACCTGCGCTGATCTAGAAGGTCGCCACAGATCTTGTCGATGAGAGCTTCACATCTTTATCGCCAAGAACCTTGAAGAAGACCTTGGAAGGTTGGCCTATACAGACAAAGTGGCATTCCCTATCAAGAGGTGGAATGGGGTTGACGCTGAGCCGCCTAATGTCGAAGTTGAGCCTTAGGTGAACCACAGAAAGGAGCTTTGTAAAGGATGCAAGAAGGGACGCTGTGGCGACTGCGCGCCCCACCCCGCCTGCTGCTATTGGGAAGAGATATTACATTTTTTTGACTCCCTAAGGGATTTCGGAAAGACATCTTCATCACAGGGGACACGTTTTCAAATACATGCGAGGCCCAAGCTTGCCCATACGTAGCCATCGAGACGCCACTGGTATACAAGAGCAAATGGAACTGCGCTTCCGGAAGTTAACCGAGTGCCGGATTACTGGTTACCTCATCAGGAGCCTCATGAAGGGCAATGATAGTGTATTTGGCCAGGAGGCGCTATCTTACAGGCAGCAGCCACTACTTTCAGTTAGAGACACATTTCCCGCTTTGGTCTATGACGGTTAAACCCGATGATGAGTGGACTACTAGCGCTTGGCTGGCCCCTTGGCTGGCTGGAGTGCATTCAGCGCAGCGTGCATTGGCTACCCTTGGAGTTCATTCATCGCAGCATGCCTCGGCTGGCCCCTCGGCTAGCCCCTTGGCCTGGATCAGCAAATGCAACAAGACATGGACAAGTCTTAGGTTGAGGAAAACAAGGAGGAAGGGGAGGACCTCTTGATGGCCACCAGCCCTGTTGCGAGCACGGCGTCCGACATTTCGATCCCCGTCTTCAACGGTATATTGGCCCCTTGGCTGGCCCCTTGGGGTGCACTCAGCGCAGCGTGTCTTGATAGCATCCTTGAGATTGATTTCCTTGATCAGAATCTCACGATCAATACCGCCACAAGAGCTAAAGAAGCAAATGAATTTTCCCTTGGCATCGTCACAGACAATACGGTCCTTTGCAACGAGATAGAGCTTTGCACAGTAGAAGGCGAGAACGGACGACACCTTAGGAGCGCATTAAGCGATGTTGATAGTCTCGCGGCATATCTTGATGGCGAGATAAAAGAAATAATAAGGTCGCATAAGGGATCTAAAAGCACCTCATCTGCTTCTTTGCCTCCTCTGTCCGCTTCCTCCGGTTCTTCCGGTTCCTCCACTTCCGCCGGTTCTGTTGTTCGAGAACCTCTTGCTCATCTTTGTCGTTCTACCGCACGTGGCACTTGGACGTTGAAGGCCGCACATTTCACGACTTCTGGGCCGACAACAGGATAGCTTTTATCCTCCACTCCCTCCAGTTCCTCCGGTTCCTTCATTCAAGAACCTCTTACTTATCTTCATCATTCTTCACCGCACGTGGCCCTTGGATGTTGAAGGCCGCACGTTTCACGACTTCTGCGTCACGACAGGATGGCCTCCATATCCTTATACGGATTTTGACACGTGTTCCTGACAAATTGACCAGAGAATAGGTCTTGTTCGAAATCCAGTTCCTCCACTCCCTCCACTCCCCCACTCCCTCCGGTTCCTCCGGTTCCTCCATTTCCTCTAATTCCTCCACCGCCTTCGACCTCCCAAGCGCCCCGCTACAGTGCTTTTGGGACGAGTATAAATGGATCGAGTATGAAATCCTTGAACAGGCTCTCGGCGACGGTTCCCTGGACGAGGTTGACAAGAAGGTGCAACTGTAGAATGGTCATGTTGGGATGTCTGGCGAGCTGACCTCGCTGGCCTCCCTGGCCCATGCCTTCCCTCCCTTGTTTTCATCTCGCTGTTAAGATATGCCGCGAGAGTAGAAGCGTGCTCAGCCATAAAGGAATCGGTGAACACAGTCCCGACTGGAGATAAAGAGGCATCCTTCATAGCAGCTCATTTCCGAGGCTACCTGGCTTGAGCTCAATAGTAGACTCAGGGGTGGAGTTCGTAGGCTCAACAGGCTCAACGCTTAGACCGGTGCTCGGATGGCTCCCCGAGCCTTCCTGGCCGTCGGTAGAGCGAAGAAGAACAGACTCGAGGATCTGCTGAGCGGGGATGCACTCCGCGCAGCATGCTTTGATCAGCTCGCCAAGACTGATTCCTTTGGTGGGAATCTCGCGGTCAGGTGTCAAGATGGATGTGTTCGGTGATGTTGATGACCTCGGCGACAGGAGTAGCAGGCTTGACGAAGGTGTCGAGATGGTAGGGGCATGCAGTCTTGTTGAGCTAAAGCTTAGAAAGGAAAGGAAGGTATCATGCAAACATGCCGCCGTGTCCGGCCACCTTACTCACAGTAGCAACTCTACTGCTCCGAATGCTGTTTTTGCAAATGACACACCGCCTCCAGCTCTGCTGCCTCTAATATATACCGCTCTGGGGAGGAAAGGAAACAAATGACCTTAATCCTAAATGAAGAAAGGCTTAGGTAATGTAGCGTAAGCTTAGAATAGATTTTACTGAGTTTATTCTGACATTCTATTTAAAGGTTGGCTGTTTTCTCCCCTCCCCCCACCCCCCCCGTCCACCAGGCCGCTCTAATTCTGCCCCGCCGCCTCTACCTCTGCTGCCTCACCTCATTCCCGGAACGGCTATAGGAAGGCTCAGGCACATGCCGCTTCCTTTATTTCTTTCACTTTCTCCACCTGGAATACCTTAGGTCAAAGGAAACGCCAAACGAAACAATCACCACCGTCATGGACGAGCGCTCCTCTTGTCCCGGTCCCTAAACAACGCAAAGAAGTCCATAGTCGAATAACGAAACGAGGAGACCATATTGAAGAAACGGTTCAATAATCTTCGAACACCCTTCAAGGCCTGGCCGATAGCCCAAGTTGCTTCCTTGGCCAATTCTTTCACCACGACCTGGCTCCTTCTCCCGGTCCTCCTTCTCCCGGTCCCTAAACAATGCGAAGAAGTCACCTTTCCCGCGCTCACTGACAACTTCCGCATCAAGTTCGAAGAAAGAATAAATGTTTTAAACAAGACTTATTCTCTGGTCAATTTGTCGGCAATATGTGTCAAAAATCTGGAACTCGAGCAGCCAGCCCTTGACAGTCTCTTTTATACTATTAAACGACGGCATTGGGATCTAAAAACAGCACTTCGTTGCCTTCCGGCCAAGCAAGCGGGGTGCGACGGTCGTAGTCGGGGAGAAATAGGACAAGAAGGCCAGGACGAGACCAAGAAGGACGAGGGCAAGGGCAAGGGACAGCCTAGATCAAATATAGTAATACAGTACCTGTAGGAGGTTACTGTTCCGAAGAGTGACTGATCGTATATCTTGAGGATAGATACACCGACAATGCCGTTGGTAGAGAATGCATGTCGGAGTTCTGACTCTGCAATCGAAGGACAGGGATTTTGTCATTGCATTTCGAGAGCTTGACGGGTGCAGGTGCGCGGTGTTTGGCCATTTCTCAGCCATCCGAACCTTGAGCCCGTCTTCTTCTCTGAACTTGGCTCTTACATTCTTCCTCTCTCATCTCCCGACCTCCTACGCAAAGACTTCCCATCATCCCATCACACCTCTCTTTACTCATCATAAATTTCACCGCGAGATCGTCTCTATCCTGACCATTATGGCCATCGAAGTGATGAACGAGGGACAGAAAATATTGATAAGTTCTCTGAACTCCTCAAATGGGCCAAGAACCGGTAAACCAAACGGTCAACATCATCGCTAATGAAGAAGAGCCTAAGTCGTCGATGTACACTAAACTTCACAGCCTCATCGCCAAGAACCTTAAAGAAGACGGCCTCAAGCAAACATCATTCCGCTTTAGTCTATGACGGCCAAGCTCCGTCGGGGGCCGTTAAGCCTCTAAGCAACGAAAATCTGTATTTAGTTTGTTCCATGCTCACAGCAAGTGAAAACAAAGGGCTATGCCGAAAAGACACATTTACCGCAGTCGTCCAAAGCCCCAAACAACTATAAGATGGGAGGAAGGGAAATATGCATCCTTGTGCCACCACTCCCCATCGCTAGAATGCACAGTAAGTCTCACGAAATGAAGAAGAGCGAGAGACTGCCCAGGCAAGAATCAGGCACAAGACTGTAGCCAGAAGATGGACCCGACGAGAAGGTTACTGACAACTGTAAATGTGGCAAGGACCTTGAACGCTGGAACAAACCCCAACAACCGTGTCAACTAGTCTGGTCACCCCCTCCCGACAGGACACAGGAAACCATACGTGCCGATCATAGAACAATATAATGTTAAAAAAGTTTTTATCCCAAGCTTTGAGAGCAACGCAATAGTATACTGCCCGGACTGACGTTGATAAGAGTGTTATTTTGAGCTGATAGACCCCACAGCTGATGGCTTACATCACGCGGCTCACACATAACTGTTCCCCGTCTCCTCTTGACGATCTCGCTGGATTTAACAAGAATGGACATTAGTTGTATTTTTTCATTTTATTTTTATTTTTACTGATAACTACCTGATTTGTGGGGGATAGCGATTAAATAGGCTCCAAGGCAATATCTACTTTAGTACAATTCTCTCCCTTAGGCATCGACATCCATTTCAACTCCAGTAAGATGCTCCTTCTGCAGCCCCTTAAAGTGAATGGTTTGACTACGAGTACAATGATCCCTGACAGGTCACAGGCCTCGTCTCCATGAAGGCTGCTTGCTTCAAAACCGCGGTATGCAGTTCTGCGACTTTGTCTCTCAGAATTTCTAGTCATCGTGGTGCAAGACGTCCTTGGCATCCATCGTTCTGACAAACTGTCACATACTGGTACTTTAACGGGGGATGTTATTGAGATCGGCGAGATTATGACAATGCCATGATAGTAAAAGGTCGAATCAATGTCGAGGATAAGATGTCGATGTTGGACTGAAAAAAAAAGCATAATGGGTTGCTGATTGGGGGATTCTCCGCATTTTGGTGGTTGGAACCTCGGTTGAATGGTTTATATAACACGTCTCGATTCTTTCTACATTCTCATGCGATTAGTCTTGCAGGATATTTATTGATGGTCTTCATCGCGGTACTGCACGACGTCAGCCCGGTCAAGTTAAACTTCGAAGTTTTGTTCACCGCTGAAATTCACAGCTTTATCCCCAATCCATATGAATGCGATACTTGGGCTTCTGAAACGTTTGATGCTGGCAAGTGGTCCATTTTGGAAGCTTCCTGGAATCAACGGCTTTGTCCCAGGTGACAGTGCAAAGTTCTCGAACACTGGTTAAGCCGTTGTGATCCGCCTGAGAATATTGTCAGTTATGCCGTTCGGGTAAGGGCGTATGTAGACTTGTTGAGGTGGGTTAATGCACGCGAGGACCGATTTTGCAGTCTGGGATCGGATTAAGTATTTACAAAGGGCGGCTGGCAAGAGTGCCATTCCTGTACGAGGAGTTGGAGGCACCATGTTATAGAGAGCTACCGGACAGACAGTGAACTGTCCGATGATGGAGCATAAAGGAGGGAGTAATGAGTGAAGATATCCATTCTGATAAATTGGTAGGAAGGTCAACTAAAGGAGAATCAGAAACATTGATCTCGGAAGAAGATGGTAATTTACTAATGACGCTAATGAAGGGAATGATGCTATCTCTCTTACCCAGGCGGGTAGGTTAAGAGCCTTGCTCAGTGAAACGCTCAACAAGTGGGTCTGTCTGATTGGCTCGCTCTGACATTGGCGCTTACCTCGGCTACGGGACATCTAGTCCCGGGTACTTTAGGTTTCTCTTTATCTCCCACCTCAACATTTGGTTAATTTGATCACATTGGACGACTTTCATTATCCATCTCGCCGTTTGTAAATGTCTCCCTCTTTTTATTGTCACCCTCACCTGTGACAACACCTATTTCCACACGTACCGATAGCATTTACTCGATCTTGGGCAAGGACGATCAGTATGCCTGGTATGAGGCTCATGGTGTGAACATTAGCGGTGGGGTCTCTCTCAGAATAACATCAGCCTGTGCCATTGTGATGGCGAATAGTAGTACTATGTAAGCCTCCATCTACTGCTAGTGCAGTTGCAGCATGCTTGAGAGTTAAAAATGCTGATCGGCATCGGTAGCCTGTATCTGGGCGGCCTCAATATGGTCCACCCGCATGTGATTCCCCACTTCGAGTACCGCACGTATTGTCTGTTGAAGAACTTTCCTACTGAAACGCACAGAGAGCCAAATTACCATACCTACCGCCATCATCGAGGGGCGCAAAGCCTTTTTGACCTTTCCCTGAATACCACCTACCCACATTTGATCCCGCATTTCGAGTACAGCCAATTTTGCCAGCCGAAGAACTTTTCCTATCGGAACACACATTGAGGACTACCTACGACTAGTAACGAGCCGATCGGACCCACCCTATCTTCTTCAATTGTCTCAGATGTCCCTGCAGAAACCACCCTCCTAAAGCGACGGGTTATCGAACCCATGAAGCTGGTCCCTGGAGTGTGTTCTGTGACCGTAAGGACCAGGAGCACGCCTCGACCGCCAGTGCAACATCCTTGAGAATTGAATCTCTCGATCGGTACCAGCTGCCTGACCTGATTACGGCAAGGACAAGGAATATGCCTTGATGTCTGAGGATATCCTATTCGACTTGCAGTTTCATGCGTGGTTGCAGCTGTCGTCGCTGGAAATTACGAATATGAGTTCGTTGGGTTGCTTTGGAATCGGTTGATATATAGGAATCAATTGTGTAGGCTCACGACGCTCGTGTTTGGTCGCTTGAATTCAAGTATTGTCTCTAGAGCAGGGAAATATTGTGTAGTTTCTTGAGGTGCGGGTTCTTGAGGTGCGGGAATATATCGTGTAGGTTCACGACGCTTGTGTTTGTTCGTTTGAATTCAAGTATTGTCTCAAAAGCAGGGAAATATTATGTAGTTTCTTGAGGTGCGGGAATATGTCGTGTAGGTTCATGACGCTCGTGTTTGGTCGCTTGAATTCAAGTATTGTCTCAAAAGCAGCCTTACACTTTAGGCTGACCGGTTGACTTTTAACTTGATGGCCTCCCGTTGGGCGACAGCGCGGCGGTACTGTTACGGTCCCTGTCAATTGTGTGTCAAGGTTAAGTTAGTTGAGCTGCCAAGTGGGACCTGAGGGTTGGCTTTGCGTTGGCCGACGTGCATGTGACCGTCGTGCCCAACAAGTAAGTTATACTGGTGCTGGAGGCTGTCCGCTTTCTCTTTCGCCAGGAAGAGCTTCCTTCAAGTGATAAACCGATGATGAGGAGGTGCAATCTCGCCCTTGCCTTCTACTGTCACACAAAGGGAAGCATCGCTTCACTTGCTGTTCCTTGATGGTAGTGCATCCAGGTCTGACGCTGGTCGATGTGTGTCTGGCCTGTTACACTTAACTGCTACTGGTAAAGATTACGAGCCAAAAGCCTCACATATCCCCACCCCTCATAATACGATTCAACTTGTCATCAGGTGTTGAATTCAGTTAAAATCGTATCATGAGCCGTGTCAACAGAGACTCTCTCTTATCACAGGCATTTCACGTATACGCCATGTCAGAAATCAACATGTAATCATTGTCGGGAAGAAGCAATAGACTTGGCAATGCTAGCTAAATGTACAACTGCTGGATCGACTCCAGAATATCATCTCCATCCTCAACGGGGAGCAAGTTTCCATTCCTGTACCATCGGTCCATATCCAGGGGCGACATATACTCGAAGGCCAACAGCAGGCGAATCATGTAGACGCTGTTCTTGCTGGCGTTGTGGGCGATCTGGGCATCGCGAAGAGGGTGTTGTCTGCATTCATAAAGACCAAGGGAAGCCATGATAGGGAGACACGACGGGATGGTAAGAGCGTTGGTACCAGTTAAAGGCGAGAACCGCTTCATCTTCCAAACTTCGACGCCAGGACGGGTAAGCCAATTCAGACCCCAGCCGGCGAGGGTCGATTCCACAGGCTGACGATCCCAGACAAGAAAGATGATCTTGCGGTGGTAACCTTCTTGCGTGACGCGTTGTTTGTATATCTTCTCAAATCGCGCGGAAAGAGACGAGGCCAAATTCATCTCAGATACTTCAACCACACGCCCTTCTTCAAACTGACGTGGGGAACTGAGTTGCTTTTCAGCGACACAGTCGTGATTCCAATGGTCGAGATATTCAGGCACCAGGATGCGCGTTGACTGTATATGTCCGTGGAGGGGTACCCCAAGGCTTGCATAACGGGGGGGCGACGACTCTTTACCAGTGAGACAAAGAGTATCAAGCACTGAGAGTCCCACTTCACTGACGGCAGGAGCAGCGAACTGTGTACCATACAAGATGTGATTGGCAGGATAAGGGTATGCCTTTCCACGACAGACGAGACCAACATCCAGAGAGACTATAACAGCACCAGCGAAGCCAGGCCTGGGGACGTACTTTTGTTGTTCTGTATTCTAAACAGGAAATAACATCTGACCAGGAGAGCCCGGGGTGGGTTGAACGTTTGAATCGCCAAGTCCCAAGACGGTATAGTCGTACGGCCGGGTACCGTTCGCAATAAGGGTGGCCATGGGATGCAATCCTCGCTCCCAGGCAGAGGTAGAAAACGCTAAGACAGACATGGATAAACACACTTTGTTAGAGACCGACGATATGGTAAGAGCGAATGAACACACCTGAAGAAGAATAAGATCGAGCGAGAATGGCAGATAGCGGAAGAGACAAGGCTATGGCGAGAGCAAACAACGAGATACGGGCAAGCTGTCACCCGTCAGTATGCGTGGAAAATCGTAACCAGGCTTTGCATACTCACAGGACGAGGAGAAGATGAAAGGTGACAGACACGCAAAGATATACGTGATCCGAAAGAGATATGGTACGCGATCAGACAGAGAAATTTGGGTGAATACGATGCATGAAATGAAAAGCCAGGGATATGCTCTGGATGATTCGTTGCATGACTTGAGTTCCAGTGGACCCCACTTAGGGTAACATGCCCTCCGCTCAAAACGGTATAGCCGTATGTGCAGTCAGTGGCAGATTGCGGGAGGAGTACTCCTGACCATATCGAGCCCCGCATGGTTATGTTGCTTCAATCAAGAATCAAGACTGTCTAACTGTTGACTCTGGCGGACCTCACTCGACTTCCAATAGCACCGGTCACGACTTTAATCCGATCGCGTACGATGACTATGAAACGGCCAAAGAATCGCGACGTGACAACTGTAACTTCATTTGGAATATCGTCTCCAGGGAGATATCCAACGCGTCAACTGTATCTCCAATCTGAGTAGTGGACGAGTCTTCCCGACTGCCATGAAGAGTGATCCTCTGCCTACTCTCAAGAGGCTCTCATTTAATGACTGATTGATCTCGAAAGGATCGTGAGATCTCGAGAAGAACGTATTAGGGGTATTTCTGCTCTGGATATACAGGTCAGTCGCCATCTCCACACTCGATGACTTCAAACGCCTTACCTGACAAGGACAGATACTCCACATACGAGGCCGAACTTGTCGCGATACTTCGCAGACAGCGCAAAGACTTTGAGCGCCAAGTTCCCCCTCAGTAGGGTGAATAAGACCACACATGGAAGCATACAACACCCCCGTGAGCAGGTCGGTCACAACCTCTACACTCGATGACCTTCAGAGCATAACCTTGGATCCAACGTGTCAAAAATACATCTTCATCACACGGTTCACATCTTCAAATCCACACAAGGCCGAACTTGCCGCGATGCATCGCATAACTAATGGCTACTGCCTCGAACGCCATTACACCAGTCACAGCCACATACAGCCCCTACAATCGAATTTCACAGCATAAGCTTGGATCCAACGTGCCAAAAACACGTCTTCATCACACGGGATACGTTTTCGAATACATATGAGACCGCGGGAGGACATGATGCATATAATTGTATCTTCTCCGCGATGAAGGATTTGAACAAGGCTCGCCTCCATCTGTATAATGCGAAGAAGCCGTTTTCCCCGCGCTCACTGACAATTTCCGCGTCGAGCTCGAAGAAAGAATAAATCTTTCGAACAAGACTTATTCTCTCGTCAATTTGTTAGCAACACGCGTGAAAGAACCCGTATGAGGATATGGAAACCATCGTCGTCCCAGAAGTCGTGGAATGTGCGGCCTTCAACGTCCAGGTGCCACGGGCGGTAAAGAACCTTCACAGACGACATGGAGGACGGGAAGAAAGAATGAATCTTTCGAACAAGACTTATTCTCTCGTCAATTTATCAGCAACACGCGTAAAAAACCCGTATGAGGATATGGAAACCATTGTCGGCCTAGAAGTCGCGGAATGTGCGGCCTTTAACGTCCAGATGCTACGTGCGACGAAAAAACCTCCACAGATGACGTGAAGGACGAGAAGAACCTGTTGAATGTATGGCGGAATATTTGGTATCAGCCAGTTGGATCGCGGTCAAGGGATTGGGTGCCACTAGGTCGACTCATTGATGTCGAGAGGGTGGGTTGTTATATCTGTTTAGAATCTCGTTTCGTTCGAATGGGACCTACAGCTTCATGACGCCAAGCGCCAGGTCGATGCTGTTTGCGACCTCTTGCCATCGGCGCCGCCAAATCACCTCTTTTGTGATCAAGTTTGTGAAGTCTCAGAGCTTAGTGCTAGCAATAAGGCATTGATGATGAGTCTTCACAGAGATCTGCTACGTGACGACGGTTGGCGGAAGACGATCTGCTGTGAAATGCCTACCTGAATTTGACCCGATTTGGAGCAGATCAGCGTGCCACAAAGGGGCGTAACCGTCGCGAAGTTAGTCAAGCCTCGCACACTCATCCGAGAGAGAAGTCAGATGCATGAGGTCACCTCTACTCGGAGGGACTCCTCCTCCGCAGCCCTGATACATGTCGTCGCGCAGCGCCTTTACTTAAGGGGGAAGAATGAGCTGGTGACGAGTAGCCAGTATTTGTCTTTATTTGAGATTCAGGTCGGGGATATTTAAATGACTGATAAGGACAGAGAATTCCTACGTTGGCGAGAGTCGAAAAGGCGGAGGGGGGAAGCACATGGCACCTTTGCTCAAGTGAGAAGGGAGAAGAATAGCGGTGACAAGCAGACAATATTTATCTTTATTTGAGATTCAGGCCGGGGATATTGAAATGACTGATAGTGATATTGAATTCTTGCGTTGGGAGGTGTTGAGAAGACAGGACATCTAACGTGTAACTTCTGATGGTAGTCATCATATCGCTTAGCTCCTCCGAGAAAAATAGCAGCAGCATCCGCCGCTGCTGCCCCTCCTCACTGGTGCTGCTGGGGCTGCAGTTGACCTCCATTCGTCGGCCTGATCATCTGTAGCTCCCCCTTTCTTTTCGTGCATATCTTGTCGGCCATGTCAACAATCGCATATAGTAGCTTCAGAGGCTCGGTAGGTCCAGCGCTGACGAAGGTGACTGGCCGCAGTCATGGACTGGAATTGCCCCGTGTAGAATGGTCATGTTGCATTCCTCTCTAGAGTAACGGTAACAGAAGTCTCTCCTGTTCCTCATCCTGCTTCCCACCCTGCTCCTCATCTTGCTGCTCCTCCTCCTGCTCCTCCTGCTCCTCCTGCGGCTGCTGGGGCTGCTGGGGCTCTTTCCTTTACGAGGAAATCCGCCACTTTCGACCGGCGCGACTGTAAGGGATACGATCCGGGTGAATAGAGTCGTAGAGCTGTATCTTGAGGAGTTATGTGAGGCGCTTGATTTGAGCCGTCAAGCCCTGATAGTTAGTTGAGCTTCTCGGTAAGCTTGTGGGTAACTGCAGTGAAACCTCGTGGCGGTAGCTCGATTTTGGCGTGGTAGAGGGCCGAGTCTTTAGTTGTATAGTTGGCGGAATACCAGGTCCAGATGCTCCAACCTGTGTTGAGATGACGGTAGCGAGTTATAATACTCTGGTCGAAATAGGGCTATCTCCTTCGAGAAGCGCTGCGACGTCATCATGGAGCTCGGGATTGATGGAAGACTTGCCCTCTGGTTCGCTCGCTCTGGTGCCGGCCATGCTGAATGGGCCCTCGTTCGTTTTGGGGAGTGTTTCTGAAGAGCTGGTTAGATCGGGAGTCATGCGCGAGATAGTGGATAACTGCGCGTCATACATACGCGTTGTACATGTTCTCCTTGACCATGTACATCTTCGACTGCCTCATCGTTACGGCAGTCCTGAAATCTTTGTC
The DNA here is from genome assembly GCA_022627125.1 of Fusarium chuoi. Taxonomy (NCBI): domain Eukaryota; kingdom Fungi; phylum Ascomycota; class Sordariomycetes; order Hypocreales; family Nectriaceae; genus Fusarium; species Fusarium chuoi. The sequence continues at coordinate 307,011 of JAJALE010000885.1, read as the reverse complement.
CATTGTGCGCGTGGAGTTGATGGACCAGACCGCCCTCCTCCCCCACCCTGGTATATATCGCCACGCAGAGAATAGTGCTGGTAATGAGGACGTATTTATCTTGATTCGAGATTCAGGCCGGAGATATTGAAGTGACCGATAGTGACTTCTCGCGTTGAGGAGAGTCGAGAGGGCGGAACTCCTGCCCTGCCTGCCCTGCCTGTCCTTTCTTCTCCAAGTCCTCAAACCAACAACATCGCCATCATGGCTAGAAATAAGACTCCAACAAGCACAGCTCCATGCCCGCCCTGTCTGCCCTGCTGGTTAAGAGAAACGATCTCCTTGAGTCTGGGAGACACGCGGCTGAGGGCTCGGGAATCGACGAGCATAAGCCGCCATGGGCTCTGCCCCACCTTGAGGTAGAGATCCTCGCTCTCACTAAAGTACGTAAGTCAAAGGCTTTCCGCTTTCATAAGAAAATCTCTCATTAGTTTCTATAGATATAGAATAATCGTTGAGAGTATGGGTATGGGTTTCAGGATCAGTGTCAATGCCTGTGACTCCCAACTCGACACTTCACTTTCGGTGTTTCTAGCCTGAGCGGCCATCTCCTTGACGACCTGCGCGCATTGACCGCCCTGATACATAGTGCCGTGTAGCACCTGTACTCAAGGGAGAAAGGAGAAGAATGAGCTGGTGATGAGCAAATCGTATCTTGATTCGAGACTTATGCCGGAGGTATTGAAATGGCCGAGAGCGATATTGACTTCTCGCGTTGGGGAGAGTTGAGACCTGCACTGGCCGCCCTATGTCCCCGTGAGATGTCTAAGTGCGCTCGTTTGTCCTCGGCCGGGGCCTTGTCATGCCCTGGCTGCCCTGCCCAACCTACTGGTCAAGGGAAACGATATGCTTGAGTCTGGGAGACACGCGGCTGGTGGAATAGGATTCGACGAGCATAAGCCATCCTGGGTTCTGTCGCCCTGCCTGCCCCGATACATAGCGTCGCGTAGCACTCATACTTAAAGGAGAATGGAGTACCCGTTATGTGATAGAATGCGAGAACTGGGATCAGGATCACCCTAGGTATGTTAAGTAATTGTGATTACCTGAGGCAAATCTTGACAATGAGGGAAAATATGTAAAGGCAAGGACTGAGACCGTATGTAGGCGCTCTGGTCGATGGTAATTACCCAGGTCTTGATGTAGGGAGGAAATGCATAAAGGAAGCTGGGCCCTCCGCGCGCTGACAGGATCCGCAAAAGCAGGTGGGGTACGTACCCAGGCGGGGGGCCGTCCGTTTACACCTTCTGCACTGTACGGAGTATAGATTGAATCAAGCCAGGTTCGCAGGCACAGTAACTCACTCTTTGTTCGCTCAAACCTGCAAGTCCAGCTCAAATGCTGGCTTCCATCAGCTAACACAACCTCAACTTTTCGCCAAAGTGCGCCTTTTCCATCCTCAGGAGTTTGAAATGGAGGCCTCTCGCTACAGTTACCAACGTTTATTTCCCATCTTCACGTCACACCTCTATTTACTTGTCACATAATTCAACGCGAGGTCAGTCACGCGGCCAAGGTTCCTCTCTTGCGCCAGTACAACTCTAACCAACTCTTCAGATCTTTTCTGTCCTGACCATCATGGCCATCGAAGCGGCGAACGAAGCGGTCGACATAGCCGCCAAGTTCTCTAGACTTCTCAAATGGGTTAAAGAACCAGTAAATCAAACGGTTAACGAAGAAGAGCCTAAGTCGGCCGCAAGGAGGGCAACCGCAGCGAGCCGATGCTCCCAGGATGTTCCATACGATGAGTTCTCGACCTTGTCATGATCAAGGCATTACAGCAAAACACACCTCTTTTATAATTGGACCAACCATCGCAGCTCCCATTATAATATTCACGTTGAGGCCTCTAGCTACAGTCATCAACAGGTATTCCTAAAAGGTGCTTCTACATGCCCCTCTTCAAGCTTTTCTCTTCCTCTCCAAGTCCTCAAACCAACAACATCGCCATCATGGCTAGAAACAAGACTCCCACAAGCAAAGCTCCAAAACACAACCTACATCCGACACTGAAGGTGCCATGCGTTCTTCAGGTCGTGTGAGGCGCGTGATGTAAGCCATTAGCTTTGGGGTCTATCAACTCAACCTCATCAGAAACACTCGTCAAGATGCAGGCTCACATACCCACACAAGAACAATCGTCGTTCAAGGCTATCAGCAGGCTGGCCGCCTGAAGTACATAAACAACTTTATCATCGTCTCAACTGCACCTTACATTATAATATTCACGTTACGCAACGCATAGAGAGCTCTTCAACTTATCCCCATGTCCAGACGAGTTCCAAGATGAGTGTGACACTTGTCGCATCATCAAATCAGATGTTTTCGACATTCAGCCAGCCAACGCGGAGTCCGTCTCCAGCGTTCAATCCTTTTGCGACGAACTCTGAGAAGTATATACCCATCACAATATGGAAAGAGAGATACCATCGACTACGATGGGCAGTGGAATTTACACAAGTCTGTCAAAGCACCCAGCTCTCGACATAATGGTTGACTCTGGTCTGTAGAGCTATGGCAACAACGGCAGACTAGGGTGCAATGAGGCTCAAAGCATATACTAGATGACGGCGAGCAAATCAAGAAATGCAAGAAAGGGTATTGGATGCTTAATGGATGTAGAAGAAGAATGGGCAGAATGGGGTGCTATATTGAGTAGTCTGATGAACAGAGACTAGACTCGTCTTGAAAGTCGTATACTAAGAGGTTAGGAGATATCAACAAAACGAAATCTCAAATATCGATGAAGCGTTGACTGTGATATACTTGCGGGCTCCTTAGTACATGCAGTACATATGAGCGTGACACTGATCAACATTTACATTGGTCCCCATAGGTATCGATTCACAATTACCAGTTGATATGCAGTCAATCACATTGGTCACTGATTAATATATGGTCACTCAACGTGCACATTCATAGCCCAGGGATCATCCGCATCAAATTCTTCAAGTGCACTATGCACTATTAAGTCCTTAACAAAACAAAAACGACCTCAGGCCTTCTCCTTGCGCTTGTCCGCACGCTCGATCTCCACAAATGCAACCCGGCCAGTCTCATGGAGGTGCTTGTAGAACTTCCTCAACTGTGGTGCCTTGATCACGGCAATGCCGCCTCCCGCGGTGTCGACCACAAAGAACGGCTCGGCCTCCTTCTTGGGCTTACCCTTGTCCTTGCCATCCTCAGCAGCCTTGCCCTTGGGCTTACCCTTGCCCTTGCCCTTGCCCTTGCCCTTGCTATCCTCAGCAGCCTTGCCCTTGGCCTCCTCCGCAGCCTTGGCCTTCTCCTCAGCCAGAGCCTTGGCCTTGGCCTCAGCAGCAGCAACCTTCTTCGGGTTAGGAACCGCTTGACCGACATAGATGTTGCCGACCAGGACCAGCCCGCACTTCGCCCGGGTGAGCATGACGTTGAGCCGATTAGCATCAGCAGTAAACCCAGGACCGACGATCTCGTCGGTACCCACGACTCCGACGATAATGTCGTTCTCTTGACCTTGGAACGAGTCGATGGTTGAGGGCTTCGGTATCCCCTGTAGGGAGATATACTTAGACCGCTTCAACAGGCTGTTGATGATCTCGACATTGGCTGCATAGGGAGCAACGATGGAGATCTTGGAGGGGGCGACCTTCTTGGCAGCAACGAAGTCAACGATAAAGTCCAGCGCTACTTGAACCTGGTCGAGGCTGCGCTTCGACCCCGACGTCTCATCTTTGATGACCCTGCCACCTTCACAATGAATGAAGAATGGCTTGAGGGTATCCTTGGGAGCAGGAGTGAGGGCGGGGTACCTCTCCTGAGCAAAAGACTCCAAGTCACGGCCAATGTTGAAGTCCGAGAAGTTGATCGCGCGAGACGGATCGTAGGTGAACGGCACATCAGGGTACATGATACTCGAAACTGTATCAAACATGCCCATGCCCATTCGCAGCTGCATCTTGAGGCGGTATACCGGGATGCCACCAGCCTGAAGGTACTCCAGAGCAGAGATCCTTGAATCAAGCGCGAAGCGGTTGATGTAATCAACCTCTGACTTGGGCCACTTCTCGGTAAGCATCATGACCGTGGGAGGAAGCTGCTGGGGGTCACCAAAGAGGAAGCAAGGCGACAGAGTGTTGCCCCAGACACACAGGAGGTCAGCTCGAGTCATGTTAGCGGCTTCATCAACCGCGACACCATCAGAGAATATCTTAAACCACAATACCGTTTTGCTGTTCACGGAGGCAGCAGGGGTTGCGCAAAGAATATCGGCCTTGTTGAAAATATCGTGGATGTATTCTTCCACAACTTGGAGGCCTTCACCAAAACCTTTGCTCTCCTCGAAAGCATCCCAGGTTGTCTGGCCAGTCGCCATGGCACGGAGGTCGACAAGCGTGGGGTCGGTGTCGACGCGCTTCTGCCAGCGGTGCAAGGCTTCATGATCATCTTGGTGCAGAGGCGCAACAAGAGGCGAGCGGAGAACCTTCAGGACCCAGTAGGCACCCGAAACGTGAAGCTTCCAGTTGGACTGGGGACTAAAGAAACCACTCGGGGCAGCGTCATCACCCAGCTTTGGTTCTTTGAAGAGCTTCACCAAGGCCGGGAAGTCATCGCGGTACCAACGAACAACAAGCTTGTGTTTGACGCGGGAAGTACCGGTCTGGTTCCCCTTGTTGCATCGAGCGGCGATCTCACGAGTGCGTCTGTCAATGCGACTCGCGAAGTTGTCTACAGCAACGTTGGTGGGCGCGGAGCAGAAGATCTGCTTGTCTTCACCAGCCATTGCAAGAGCGCAAGCGGCACCAGCGGTGGTTTTGCCGAACCCAGGACCCTGGATGCACGTTAGCTGATGATCCCCATAGACAACATAAGGCTCATCAATAATGAAGGCCTGTGATCCTGATGAGCCAGAATGAAATAATGTGAACTTACAGCTGTGATGATACCAAGACCGAGAGGGCGATGCTCCAGATAGCGTCGGAAACGATCTTGATCTTGAGGAAGGGCCTCCGCAACAATAGCGTCAGCGAGCTTCTTGTCCATGCCATCCAAGAAGTTGATGACGGGCAGTGGTCGGAGTGCTGGAGTGGCATCCAAAGATGCGGCTTCCATAGCCTCTTCGATACCACGAGGCGCCGGCTTTGACATCCACTCATAGAAACCTTGACCGCGTAAGAGAGCCCTGTGAAGATCCATACGGTCTCGCACCTCGGCCAAGCGACGCTTCGCGTGGTCGGGCATATCCGCTTCGATCATCATCACTTTTGAGTAATTGGGATCGTCCGGAAGACCAAGCTTCTTGAAATTGAGGGGATCGGCGGAGGGTAGGAACCAATTGGCAGCATCGACCTTTCGCGCGCAATCTCGCAGCAGATCACCAAACCACAGGGAGATGCAGTTCTATTGCTTCTGGTCCTTGAGGAGTGCACGGTTGGCAGCAGAGCGATCATTAAATGTCTTGATGAGTTTGAGTGGGTCTTCGGCATCCTCCTTGTTGCTCGGTATGGGGCTGACGAACATGACCAACTCGTGGGGGTCGGTCGGATGGTCCTTGAGCGCAGGTAGACCAGCAGTATTCTCTACGATCCTTGCATTCCTACGTAGCGAGTTGTTAGCAGCCGTGAGTATTCAGAAGGGGAGCACTTACCAATTGCATTTGACCTCCATGTGGTTCTCCCAGTCGTAGAGCATAACCGTCAGGAGCCCATCCTTCGCGAGACGACGCCAGGCGACTGCATACTCGGTACGGAACTTCTCAGTCAGAGGAACGACAAGTAGCATCGTTCGACCAGGTTCGATGACATAGTAGCCAGGAAATCTGTGGCTGGCGATCTATCTCAAAATCAGGACGATGTGCAATACAAACGCGCTCGAACATTACGTACCTCTTCCGATCTGTCATGGAGCCACATGATGTCTTGAGCAACACCTTGGACAACAGCCGTCACATGGTTGAGATCGTTACGGTGCCTATCTCATGATTAGCATATACAATCATCTGGAAAGTCACAAATACGTACTCGTATGCGGGGGCAAACTGATGACCCTTGACAGTTCTGGCTTCTTCGCCCATTTGGTCGGCGTTGCACCACGACTGATCGGTCGAGTAAGGGTAACTGAAAAGGCCCGGCAATTGCTTCGGATCAAACCGCTTCTGGACGTCGTCGACCTTCTCATTGAGAAGGAACGTGAACTCAGTCTGCTTCAGGAACGTCTGCAGATCCGTGCCATCTCCGATAGGGCGGTTGTCGTTGACCCAACCGTTGACCTCAGCGTCTGGACTCTGGAAAGGTGTACCAAAGCCAAAGACACCGATGGGTGCGCTCACGGTGACTGTGAGAACTGACCTCTTGCCCTTGTTCTTCACGTCAGGGAACCGGTCGACGAGCAGTTTGTCAGCCTCAGTGACGTTGACCTGGCAGCCTCCCAAAGGAAACCTGACCTTGATCAGATGTTGATCAACCGCTCGCACACTTCGGCTATTGGCGTCATCTATGAGGATGTCAGTAAAGCTCACCCGAAAGTTACAAAGATACAACATACACTGGTGTTTGACACCAAAGCCGCGGTCTTCGTTGTCCGCTTGAGCTTTGCCGAGAGGGAACTCGATCCAAAACCCGAAGAATGGATTCTCGTCGATCGGTCCAAGAAGTGCGAGCTTGGAGCTGAGCTTCACCGATGTTCCGAAAGACTTATTGCTGCTGGCAATGATGGGGCCGCAGTTTCCGGAGCTGCATAACGAACGTTAGTGAGAAATTTGAGTCTGCGAAATTGAACATAAGAGAAAAGACGGGTTCACTCACAAGACGACGCAGTCTCTGGTGTTGATGACTACGGTCTTCTTTTGGCCTGAGGCCGAGGATTCAGTCATCTTCTGCTGTGACATGGCTTGAGATGATGATGTAGGTGGTGGTGGTGAGAGGGGTGGTTGATCCTACTCAGAGAAAATGAGAAGATATCCTAGTCGTTGCAAGCAACTGAACGACCCTCAGGAGAGGCACCGTGACGGGGAATCTTAACAAGTTCTCGAGTCTCCTAATCTTCCTGACAGCTTCCACAGCCTGCCGTCCTGGTCTCTCCACGAAGACGCCTCGGCTTCAAACTTAGACCGTTGCAAGCAACTGAACGACCCTCGGGAGAGGCACCGTAATCAAAGTATCCACGTCGGCGAAGTTCGCAAATCGACCTATCTGACAAGGCGCTTCCACCCAACCCCTATGGACGTAAAGATAGAATAAAGATAGACCTGGCGTCTATCGTGAACGTAAACTAAGTCGGACGAGGTCACCGCAAGCAGTGACTGTACACACGAAGAAACGTTGGTTGAAGAGAAAGAAAAGAAAAGCGAGAAAGGCGGAGGAGAAGATGTGGTATATACCAGAAGCGGGGTAAGCTGCTAGCGTGTTTTCCTTTCTATTGTTTACGTGCAGCATTTGGCTACGAATCACTGTCTCCTGAGTGATGTGACTTGATAGCCGTGCAGCTGGCGGGCACTGGCAGCTGGCGGCACTGTAATGAGGGACACCTCGTTAGTTAGCCGCACACATCCTGTTTGGTAACTCACCAAGGTAAATGCCCAGAGTTACCAATTCGGGGACGCAAATGTGTGATACAAGGGCGCCAGGTGTGAGTTACGAAAGTAGCGGATCTACGACTGGGTGAGGCCAAAGTCGTATCGAAAAACTACGCCTCACTTCACGTTGGATCTGGCGGGCTTAAAGTCTCAGATAAACCTCTAGTACAATTTCATACAAACTCAACTATAAATTTATTCTTCAGTAGACAATCAGAAAAGGATTTGGTGAACTCGGTGGAACGGCGCTGTGAGATGGAGCAGCTGTTTGCGCGCCTCCTGCTCCTAACAAAATCCCGACTTCGCTGAAATCACAAAATTTCAAAATATCGTGGCTACTTCTTGGAAGGCTTCTCACGGGCTTCCAGGATGTGATTGTCCAGGCAACTCCCATCAGCAGAGAGAACTTGGCCCATGCAACTCGTGGCCCGCCACACGAGCAGAACGCGGAATGAAAGAGACTGCAACTAAATCATCCAGAAGCTTGATTCATCTAAACCGCACTGTTGGTTTGTTTTTCCTTGCAAGGCTTTGGGCCGTCGACGATCTTATCTCCGAAGCTCTGTTGACTAAGTCTTACCCCTTTTGTACCCCCTTTTGGAGAGTTTATCGGAGTCGTTCACATCTCTAGACAAAGTGCTGGGAAAGGTGTTGAAATAAGTCATAAAAAGATAGATCAATGAAAGCGGGCGATGGTAATACTGAAGGTGATATCTTGTGATGAGGTGAGAGTATGGTCGTAAGTTAGAGCGCGATATCAACCCATTCGATGAGAACTGTGGCACAAATGTAACATTTTGTGAAGTTGCCCTCCAGAATGGATGGAGTTTGTGAAACCTTTGTAATAAATGAAAATAAAGCGTTGGCAGGGGTGAAAGCGTAGAGGACATTAACTTGAATCATGAAAGCGTCAACCGTGTACGAGTGTCGACCTGTTGATCTTTCGTCAAGACCATGCCATAGAACACACAGAAAACGAATCTAATATGCCACACAAGCAGATCTATCAACTCAAGACAACCAAATCTCCACGAGAGTTGATCAGTGATCACTAGCCGAGAATAATGAGAAAATATTTATTGTTAAGAATAATCTACCATCCACTTTTGTCACGCAACATCATGGCTTCTGCTGTAAGGCCAGAGTCCAGTAGTGAGGGACTCTTCTCTAGACTTTATACTACGAGAACCCAGTGCATATACAGTATGGGGTGTCTCGAGGTATGCTGTGAGCATTTCGTGGTCATCACGCCTGCGATTCTTTCCATCGAGATTTGGGGGACGCTCGGTGGACTACCATCATCCGTCGCTCCATCCTTTACCCTGCAAACTCTAACAGTGATCCACATACTGCTAGATGATTGTATCATATTCGATAGGTAATGGATAATGGCAAGAATTCTTCGAAGGCGACAACCAAAAGCCCAAGCTTGTACTCAAAGGGATTCAGGTGCCAAGGATGAGGTAGGTGTGAACCTGCGTGGATCGACCAAACTGATTGATATTTGGCGTGAAATCCAAACGATTGATGTAATTGGAAAAGGCTCGAATGTTTGAGAAACTTCTCTTTCGAGGGAACCTCCTTTCGCTGAATATGCTTGGCGACCGATCTCAGTATGACCATCTGCAACTGCACGCTTTAGTACGTATTCGTAACGGTGCCCTGATGGGTCGACTTATCCTCTTCACAGCCAGATAGCCAATCCTTAACATGCTTGAGCCTCAAGTAGCGGTTCTTGGCGCTAGGGTGCTGCCTTCTCGAGCGACTAAGATCCGGCTAGAGACCACGCAATCGGTTTCGGGGATTCGATGATCAGAATCGACTCGGGAGGTGATTATAAATGGCTCATAAGATGAGATACGAAACAAGTGCTCTCGCTGGAGTAAGTGTGGCCTGTGGCAGATCCTTTCTGCGGTTATCCTCGAGTGCTGCCGGGACAGACTGGAACTGGACGTGGTGGTATGTCCGTGATACATTCCATGCCGAGTATTTGGTGGTTAAGAATAGACATGAGTAGCTTTGATGAGACATTGGTCGCTTGAGGAAGCACCTGGCACACTGAGGGACTGCGGACGCCGAATATTGCGGTGGTACGCTCAGTCGGGTCACATCTCAAAGTAGCAGGCCCGAGCGACATTCTTCCGGCGATGCGATGATGCAGCTGAGAGATCACGCATAGAGACTTTCTATAGCCAGTTTCGATCTGGAAGAACGTGGTATTCTCGGGTTCAGGGTATTCCATCCCTGTAGTAGGTGTCAGTCAGAAAACAATAACTTGAGAAACAAATACATATGCTCAACTCCAGAGTCACAGAACCAGTTTTTCTCAGCTTTGAGATGCATTGGAACAAATCACAGCAAGATTATGCTTGAGTAGATCAGCGTAGCGTGAATGATACAACAGTAGGCTGTGGTCACGATGGTAAGAGGGTGCTTCAGGCCAATTTTATATCACGTGATTGCGACTCAACTACCTAAGGTACCTGATCCAAATGAAACAGCTCACAGTAACCATTGAATTGGGACTTCTCCAGATCTACCTATATTAACTTACTAAATTGAATGAGTACTTGCGGCTCGACACGGGTAGTAATTCCAGGTGACTTCAGGAAACCTCCGAAACGCCAATAGTTTCGCATAGGTAGAGCTGCGCAAGAGGCTTCGTCGACAAACCCATACTAACGCAGTCCGAATCTGCTTTGCCCCTCAGATACCTCACCAGGGACTTCGCCAATTCGGTCTGTAGGTTGTCAACACGATCACGGCCAGCAGATTCAAGCTTGTACTCATTGCGGATTGTCCCTGATTCAGGTTGTGACGAACTGTCGATGGAAAGGGATCATGTGGTGGTCAGGAAACGAAAAGTTGTTCGGGATGTCCTAAACTTACACTTCTCTTTACAAATTCTTAACTCCCCCGCGCCTTTCACTTGGCTACGCTATGTAATGCAATAAAAATCAGCTTCATTCTACACCGACCGAACAGCATTCACACAAGTGAAATGAAGCTTAAGATTCATCTTAAACAAGTCTTAAAATTGATTCAGATCGTTGCTGCTATTCTTTCAATTGGATTGCACGAACTTGTTTCATTTCAGTATCTAAACCATTTCTTCTCATGTTTTCACCGTCTTTCGCATTTGACGAGCGCCGCACAATGGTCGACGAGTCCCCTGAAAATATCAAGGCCAGGCACTTTCCCAACAATAATATTTTTACAGACTCAAAATACAGTGGTTAATTCCTGGCTACTGATGACTCGAGTCATCGCTCAAGTCTTCTATGAGAACTCTTTCTTTTTTCAACCACCATGCTCGCTTCTAACCTGCGAACAGGAGGACCGCTTCTACATTGCGTCGTACATGCGAATACAGTCATCTTCCCCGAAATGAACCTTCCTTTCATACGAATTGACCTCCAAAACCTGGGCCTATCTCCTTCCTCCTAGACCACTCATGACGTAGATACGTGAGCTCTCACCGGGGGTTCCCCAGGCTCGTTCCTTCCTAGAACGGAATGCTCGCGTCCAGCCTGCCATGTGGCAGGACCGCTCCTACCTTGCCTGGACGGCTCACGTCTTCTGGATAAAACTTCATTTCCCGGCCCTCTTCTTTTCTTTTTCTTCTTCCCAAGAGTAACCCCGTCAATGATCTGTCCCCCCTGTTTGCCCATCCGTTCCTGTACTCATTGTTCTGTGAGTGTGAGCTCTTATAGTCTAGATTTTTGTTCTGGAAGCAGCCACTTGAGTTTCATCACGGTGCCTCTTCTGAGGGTCGTTCAGTTGCTTGCAACGGTGTACTCGGTTGTCTGAAGGTTCATTTGTTTCTTCTTCTCTCCTCCTCCTCTTGGGCTCCTCTCCCTGGAACACTTTTCAAGTCTCGACACGGTGCCTCTTCTGAGGGTCGTTCAGTTGCGTGCAACGTTGGACTTATTCAAACTGTCCCAGATCTCCTCCTCCTCCGCCTTCTTCTTCTCGACGACGCCTGCTTCACTCGACATCATGTCTAACAGCACCGTCCACACCATCATGGAGACGTTCGAGACCCTCAAAATGGTCTAGGAAACCGCATTGAGCGAGTCCGACGCTTACATGCGCGACTCAACAACTCTCGAGATGGACTGGCTCACTCTTTACGCCCGCCAAGTCCGAGCTGCCGCTGATGCTTGCCTCGATGCTCAGATCGAGATTCTTAGGCTCATCGGTTCTCAAGTGTAAGTTTATGTCATATTTCGAAAGAATTCGCTAACCAGTACAGGCCCTGGTCCAGTCTACCTCTGGAAACTCAAGAAATCTTGAGTGTCAAGATACAGGGGTCACCCGACAAGATCAAGCAGGTCTCAGATGCTGTCACCGTCTTGAAGGCTACCATCGTCCCTGCTTCCACGCCAGCAGTCACTCGTCAAGCTCAAAATGCCTACTTGACACCATTGAGTAAGTGCATTTGAGGCGGTTCTGGTCCTCCATCCTTCATCTGAATATCACCTCCCTCATGACGTTCGAGTCCAGATACTCCTTCTCGACCAGCATCCAATCTCAGTCAACAATGCTCTCCCTCTCCAGCACCCATCAACTCTCCTCCTTCATACATCATCCATCATCCATCAACTCTCCTCCTTCATCCAGCATCCAGCATCCATCATCCATCAACTCTCCTCCTTCATCCAGCATCCCGAAGAGGTGGGCATTTCAACCAGCCGCTGGGCCCCTGGAAACTCGCCCACCAACTCCTCGAAGCCAACCAAGCTAGCTGCCGAGGTCAACGACAACGACCGTCAGCCCTACTCTCTCATTCAGCATCCACCACTCCCTCATCCAGCTTCTCAGTCAACATCCCTCATCATCACAACGTTTCTGTCCACACCTTCTACCTTCAAGTATTCCAATAGCACTCCTCGCATATTCCCTTTCTAACAGTTCTTCAGGCGCTGAGCCCCAGACCGCCCCCCCAAGACGTCTGCCAAGCTTCCTTAATGCCTCCAACGCGCCCCGTCAGAGCCCCATCGCTCACCGAGAGCGCGGCCTCCGTCATAGCGAGTATGCCATGAACTCAAGGACCTCGTTGATGGATGTCGACGATGATGACTTTGAGGATGACTCTCGCGATGCTCAAGTAGCTCGTCGGCTCCAGAATCAGGAGTTCAACCAAGCGCCAGCCGGCACCCTCCCTGCTTCTGTTCGTCGGAGCACAAGATCTACTCGCGCCGTCAATCCAGTCTACTCTGCCCCCCAAGGCACTCCCTCCAAGCGAAAGGCTGACCTTGCTCTCACTTTCGTCAAGCCTGGCCCATCCATCGCCAAGAAAGCCCGCCCCAGTGCACCAGAGTCTGATGACGAGTACCTCGATCAGATCGACAATGAGGAGCCAAATAGTTCTTCCGAAGATGATGATTCTGCCAACGATGATGATGCTACTCCAGTGGTCATCAAAAAGGGAACGGTCGACAATGGTCTCATTCGTATCGGACCTCAACCGATGGCCCCCCAACCATACATTGGATCGGCTTCTATCGAAGATGCAAAGTCTCGGTACCAATCCAAACTGTGGAAAAACCACAAGTGGACCGATTCAAAGATGCCTGGTGCTGATTCTAGTCGCAATGAGCGGGCCCGCATCGAAATACTCAGCAATCTTGGGCTCGGATTCACAGAGTCTAGAGAAGGGTGGGTTCGAGTTCTGTGCGACTATACAGGCCTCCTGATACTCTGGTCCCCAGGTCCAAGGTCCGCATCCATGGAAGCTATATGCCCAGTAACGATATTCGAAGGCTCACCTGCATACCACGCACCCCCGAATGTATGTATCATTATGTCGTTTCTCAATTGGGCAAAGAGAAAGCACCCTATTATCACCCTACCGTTGGCCTCAGTATGGTTGAATGCATCCGAGGACCCATTCGATTCCCGAAAGCCAAAGTGGTTGTGGGCCTACAATGCCATGACAAACACTGCCTTGATGAACAGGGTTTTCGACTTGGGGGATATCCACAAGGGCCAGATACAGAAATGGGGAATGATGGAAGCGTCTCAAAGGCGGGGCATTCTTGAGGCCCTAAGAACTGGGGATATGGATCAGGCTCCTCAGCTCAAATTGCAAGACCACGAGGCCAAGTTATTGCCCCATGCAGTCACGAAGGGAATGTGGCTCCCACTCCAGAACCAGAGTCTTTATGATGAGCTTCGACGCATCGCCCAGTCATACGACATCACAGGACCGGAATTCGACTACTATTGCACTGTGGCCTCCTCCAACGGCGAAAGGGTCTTCTATCCATTTCACATTCTATCGATGCCCCAGGCAGAGCAAATCAATTGGGATTGGAAAACAATAATTCACATTGCCAGCAGAATATTATCAAGAATGCGAAGGGAGTGCAATAAACATGCAGAAAAGGCAGGCTACGGAGAGAGGCAGGCTACACCAGTCAAGGTCGTCTACTGGATAGGTGCCTTTCTCTGTGACAAGATCAGGACTCTGAAGGCTAGTATGCCTCATGCTACACAAGAAGAGATTGCATTCTCAATCGTCGACCGCTGGGGTCTGCCTATTGTCCCATGGTTAACGCACATGTTTCGGGTCTCGTTATGCAAGAAAGATGACCATGGAATTGCAATGCTTTTCGGCTTTGCAGATGTATCGGACGACGAATTCGACCCTGTGAAGCATATCGACCTCAGCCGCGCTACAGTTACACTGGATTCCCAGCTTACAAACATGGCGATGAAGGACTTCAATGTCTCTGATTGGGCTGGCCTTCGCGAGACTCTCAAAAGCGTTCCCTTGCATCATCCATTCTGGAGAGTCAGTCAGACTATGGGTAACCATATTTGGTTTGGCAGGCAGTATCAACTAGCCTCTCCAGTACCACCTGTCCCAGAATTCGAGACGCATCTTTTGTCAATTACAGCATGGGTAGACGGACAGCCCAGGGAGCCTTTTGTCTGTTCATATTGTCTCAAGCAGTTCGGTAGCGCTGGCCAGCTAGTTGATCACTCCCGGAAATGCTCACTGGCTGATGAGAAAGAGAGGTCCTATCAAGAGCCAACAGATCCCGAGCAAGATGCCATCGACGAAGCGTATTTTGCTTTTCGATGCAATTACGAAGGTTGCGCTGAGAGGTTTTCGAAGAGTTCTGATCTTACACGACACAAATTTACGCACAGGAAGCCATTTTTCTGTGATTTTGAAGGCTGTAACAAGCTTTGTGGGAACCAGGACCTTCTCGACAAGCACAAGAGATCACATTTACCGTTACAATGCGACTACTTGAATTGCAAGTGGCGATTTGCGCTTGAGAGTGAGCTTGATCAACACAAGAAAACTCATTCACCAAGGGATGAGTCAGAATTTCCTTGCACCTTTGAGAATTGCAGAAAGACGTTTTCTCACAAAAGAAAACTTGGGCAACACATAAAACAAGTCCATTCGACACAGGAGTTCAAATGTGATTGGAATGGCTGTCATAGGACATGTAAATCAGTTGGTGCACTCATCCAACACAAGAAAACGCATGAAGCCAGGCCTCATAAATGTCCTGTCAAGGGTTGTGATGGATGGTTTGGAACAGCGGAGGAGCTTGAGGTCCATCAACGTGTGCCACACATAGCGTGCAAACACTGTGGGAAGACTTATCCGACGAATAAGGCCCTAAACAGGCATATAGCAACCGTTTGCAAGGTCAAAAAGTAATAAATACAATCTATCACTTCAACTAAACCACCAAAGTGCCTGAGTGAAGGATACACTAGGGTACATGAGACTTGGAAGGATATTTTATTTAATACCCCCAGCGGTACTGGCAAGTTCAGGTTATAGTAATGGTAGAATATAAGACCCTTTATGCCTAACTGTTCTAAGAGGTATCACAGCTCCTCGTTAAATATCAAGCTTTAATCCTCCGGCAGTCGAATCACAACGGAAGCGTGTAACGCTGCGAGTACAGCGTGTGGGTATTGTTGACCCGATCGAGGAAGCATGTTGGGAACTGAGTGAGACGAGGCGCTCAAAATGAGCTGAGCCCCTAAGAGGAGAGTAGATAGAAATCGGACCATGATTTTTGTATGTCTTGGAAACAGTGATGGGAAGATTGATTGAGAATGCTGAAAGAACAACTGGCAGATGCAGAACATTGACTTTTATCATTAAACTACCCTGTCATCTATCTCAAATTAAAAGCTCAAATTATCGAGCTCGTCTTACTTTCGGACGAACTTGCACGTAAGATTTGTCCTGTTGAGGTATTCATGAGGCATTGCTGGTGTCTTGGCCCATCGCTCAACCTCGCGTTTGCTTGTAGCGACGAAACGCGACACAGGCGAGGGCACGATATTACAGAGTAAGCTTACGAGAGAGAGCTTCAATGAATCCAACTTCTGCTTACAAAATCTGTTCCGCAAGGATAAACGTAATTAATCTGACATGCTCCATGACCCATCCTCAAGAACCCAACTGAATCTCAACGCGGAGGAGAAGCTGATGATGTCGCATTTCACATGCCTACCTGAGGCGAACTGTGCTATTTTCGTGATAGTGGACTAACCCCTAGAAACTGGCCTAAAACTCCCCACTGTCAGCCATGACATTGTTGCATCACCCACTAGAACTCCTCACTTTACGTTGCTGACCGAACGGGCTACGATTCAAAACGGTGTTGACGGTGCAAAAGAGTGTCGCTCAAGAAATATGTATCGCTGATCTTTTGAAGCTTTCCAGGGGTTTCACTTCTGCTGATCTTGCTATTGAGTCCGGCACTTGCCTTGAATCTATGCAGATCCCTAGATGAGCAGCCAAGGGTGAGATCACGACTCTGACATCGAACTTGTCATGTTCCCTGTACCCACCTGCTTGCGGCCTGCCTGGTTCAGGACGGGTATCGCTGCCGATCGGGGAAAACTTGGTGGTTGCAAGTTGCAGGTACAAGGCACAGTGAAGCACAGTAAAGGCACAGGGCCTACGGGGCAGTCAAGATACCGAGCATGGATACGACCGCATTGGTCTACTCGATTGAGACACGATTTAATCACGGTCGCGTTCACGATGCAGGGTCAGGAAAAAATTGAGAATTTGCTTTCAATTGAACTGCTCCAGGCAATTCCCCAAGACACACTCAGACGCGTCCGCCCAGTGCCGTCTTGGTCAATTCAATCTATGCTATGATATCAAGATTCTATCGCTGGTCTATGCCAAAAAGTCAAAATCCATGGGTTCAAATTCGTCGTAGACTTTTCAATTCCCCCAATCCAAACGCCATAAGCAAAAACAAAGTTTCGTTAAAATGTCATTGACGCACGCTTAGACGACAGCGGCGGTGTCGGTAGCGTCACCGTGCAGGACGGGGTTGATCTTCTCGTCGAAGAAGCACTTGAAGTCCTGGCCGAGCTCGTTGCGGAGAGCCTTCTTGACGGCTTCCAGAACGTTGGGGAAGACGCCAAAGTTGGCGGGGTTGTTCTCGTCGTTGTCTCCGCCCTGGAAAACACCGGTGCGCACCAAGCAGGTGTTCCACCCGTACATGTTTCCACCGATGATGTCGGACGCGGGGTTGTCACCAATCATGTAGATGTGCTCAGGGAGGCGCTCCTCGCCGTGAAGCTCGCCCATCCATGAGGTCAGAACATCGTCAGCGTACTTGTAGGTAGCCAACTCAGGCTTGCCGTAGACGACACGCTCGAGGTCAGCGCCGGTGAGGGCCTTGTACATAGCCTCGAGACCGATGCGGAAAGCACCCTGGGACATACGAGGGTAAGGGTGCTCGGTAGGGCAGAGAAGATCGCCCTGGGAGAAGTAGATGGGAACACGCTCAGCAACGGGGTCCTCGGCGACGGTGCCGAGACGGCCGTTCTTTGCGCGAAGGACATCCATGATGATCTGCATGTCGGTAGCGTAGTCTCGCGAGTCAGAGAAGACCATGATAGCCTCGATGCAGATCTTGGTGAAGTCACGGGGACGAGAGGTGGCGCGCTCCTCCTCGGTGAAGACGCGGTAGGGAGCAACGGTAGGGTCCCAGGCGACAATGTCGTTGGGGACGACGATGTTGCGGAAGCCGTACTGCTCAGCGACCTCACGGCAGCGGTAACCCTCACCACCGACGACAAGGACGGTGCTGTAGTACTCAGCCAGAGCACTCATGGGAGTGTGAGACTGGATGAATTGGTCGGTCTCGACAGGGTTGCCAAGGATCTTGGAGAGCTGCGCGCAGCGATCCTTCTCGATCTTACCAGATCCGTTGGTGAGGAAGATGTGAGGGATCTTGATGCCAAGCTCATTGTCACCGTTGAGGATCTCAAGAGCCTTCTTACCCTCGGGGATCAGACGATCACCGTGGACGAGGACACCATCAATGTCGAAGGCGAAGGCCATGTTCTTGGCCTTCTTGACCTTCTCAGCCTGAAGGTCCTGGACCTGAGCGACCAGAAGATCTCGGGTAGGCTGGATCGGGGGCATGCCGGGACGAGTGGGTCGTCCGTCGGCATGGTGAACGGAGGAGAGGCGCGACTGACGCTTGCGGGGGATAGGCAAAGCAGTACCGAAAGAGTTTCGGGAGGATCGTCGGTCCCTCATTGAGGGCGAGACGCTGAGGTTGTGCATGTACTTTGCGGCCTCTGAGATGGAGGACCTGGTAGCGGGGATCTCCTGAGGACCGTTGACATCGTCGCCAGGAATGGCGAGGCTGTCGTGGTGACCCTCGCCGTTACTCTCCCCGTTGTTCATGTTGGACATCTTGCGGAGGGTGCTGGGGGAGTTTGGGGTGTGAAGTTCGTTGTCGTCGTAGGCAGGCATGCTGCTGAACAAGAAAGACAGTCGATATGAAGACGAGGATGAATGTCAAGTTAAAGAGAGAGGGGAAGAAGACAGTCGTGGTGGATTGGGTTATATCGGGGGGTATCAAGTGTGAGTGAAGGGAAGACTGCTTGGGTATGATGAAGGTATGAGATCGAGATGATGAGCAAGAGGAATGGGGCGGGGATCCGTATTTATCTATCTCGAGGGTTCTCCCAGATACTGTGAGAGAGTGAGTGAGATTGAGTGAAAACTCGCCCTTGTTGTTGATATCATCATCTTTTCTCACTTTTCACATTTTTCCCGGGAACGTCTTGTCCGTTCAAGACAAAGTCCATGTTTCTTCTTGTCGAACGGCGCTACCGAAGTGGATCTCGGGCGTTCACCGTCAATGCAATTGACTGTTGTCAGTACAGTAGAGTACATACATGGGGAATCCGTTATCTGGAAGGGCTAGAGAGCCAAAGAACGGACTGGAAGACGACACGTTTGAACCGTTTCTTCCCGTTTTCCCGCGACAAGCAGTGTGAAAAATGAGAGTTGTTCGCACGCCCCTAGGTACTTGACTTAAACTTCGAGCCAGTCGTCATAGCTCGGAGCAGAGGTGACGTGAGGTTTGTGTCAAGATTGACTCCGCAGCCCCTCTTAGCAAGTTACACCATTCGAGAAAGATATGCCTCAGCAGATAAAAAGTACCTCGACTCAAGGCCTCATTATCGCTTCGCATCGCTATCTTGGAGGTGCTGGCCGAGAAGAGTCCGCACCAAGTGGACATGCAGTGGAGATGGCTTTGGCGGTGCCTGTTTTTGCACGGGAATTAAATTGGAGAAATTGCAGAAGGGGTTCATTTCTGACATCATTGGATCCCTGTCTCCACTGCCGAACAGGGGCCCTAGACCCTACAGATTCTGTCGTCGACCGTCTTTTTGGGGTGGATACCGTTACTGAAGAAAATACGGCTAGAGCGGGTATTATTGCTGGCATTCAGCCTCTCGTCTCGAAACGTAAGGGACGTTCTCAGAAGGATCGCCACTTGCGGCTCCAATTTTCAAGTGATAAGATTACTTTTTTCAACTCTTGATCCTCTGGTTGGTCGCTGCACGTTTCCCTGACTCAAGTATTTGTCCACGTAGCTCTCCTTGGACGAAAACTCTACATGCCACTGCAGTACATACAGTGCCTTAGCTGAAGCGAGGGGCGATCAAGTACCTGTAACCGGCACGGCACAGAACGTACGTCCACCACAGTTCTTGGCAAAACGGAACAGCCCTGCAGCCTCAGTACATAATTTTTCCCATCAAGGTGAAAATTCGTTACTGAGAGACTCGCATCTGGTCTAGCTTAGCCTTTCTAGAAGTTTCCCATTTAAGGACATGACGTCAATGTCCATCTTGACCCAAACTCGCCTCGCGCGGCGTCGGCGAAAAAAACTGACCATGGATAATGGATGATAGCCACCTCATCAAGTACATACTGTACAGTAGGTGTAGGTCAAAAACGTGCCATCCTTACAATTGCCGTCGCGTAGGTACCTTATAGAGTTTTCAGCATCGGTAGGTACCTCTCCACTGACGAAACGTCAATTGAGATATTTTATCAATAATTTAATCCCTTTAAAAGCCGTTCATCTGTGAAACTGCCCCTCGCTAGCCAAGATTCTCACTCCCTATCTCTCACCTCCTCACATACCCATCACTCACTCCCAAACTTCACCCAAACATCTACACCATGGCCGTCTCAAACAAGACCACTTTCACCCTCAACAATGGCGTCAAGATGCCCGGCCTGGGCTTCGGCACTTTCGCCAATGAGGGTGCAAAGGGCGAGACCTACGATGCTGTCAAGTGCGCCCTCAAGGTCGGCTACCGACACCTCGACTGCGCCTGGTTCTACCTCAACGAAGGTGAGGTCGGTCAGGCTGTGAGGGATTTCCTCGCCGAGAACAAGGATGTCAAGCGTGAGGACATCTTCATCTGCACAAAGGTCTGGAACCACCTCCACGAGCCCGAGGAGGTCAAGTGGTCGTTCGAGAACTCTCTCAAGAACTTTGGCCTTGACTACATTGACCTCTTCCTTGTCCACTGGCCCATCGCCGCTGAGAAGGACGAGGATTACAAGCCCAAGATCGGACCTGATGGCAAGTACGTCATCAAGAAGGATCTCACCGAGAACCCTGAACCCACATGGCGCGCCATGGAGGAGATTTATGCTAGCGGCAAGGCCCATGCTATTGGAGTCTCTAACTGGACCGTTGAGGGTCTCAAGAAGCTGCTGTCCTTCGCCAAGGTGAAGCCAGCTGTCAACCAGATCGAAATTCATCCCTTCCTGCCCAACGAGGAGCTCGTCAAGTTCTGCCAGGAGAACGACATCCTCCCCTCCGCGTACTCTCCCCTCGGATCTCAGAACCAGGTCCCCACTACCGGTGAGAAGGTCCGCACCAACGAGACCCTCAACGCCGTCGCCGAGCGCAGCGGCAACACCCTCGCTCAAGTACTCCTCGCCTGGGGTCTGCGCCGCGGCTATGCTGTGCTGCCCAAGAGCTCAACGCCCTCTCGAATTGAGAGCAACTTCCAGGTTCCCAACCTGTCCGACGAGGACTATGAGGCTATCCAGAGTGTCGCCAAGGGCCGACATACCCGCTTTGTCAACATGAAGGATACCTTCGGTTACGATGTCTGGCCTGAGGAGACTCCTGAGAACGGAACCTCTGCTGTCTAAGTTATGAGATTATGATAAATACCCTGACGGATGAAGAGAATGGAAAGGAAAAGAGTGTATTATAGCGTTTGGTTAGCGGGATAAAAGTTAGCATGAGAGTTATTCCGCTGTTTGGAAAGATGAAATTGGTCACATTTCAAACAAATCTGATAGTAATTTTGCGACTTCGTGATGCATGATATGAAACTCGCTGCAACACCATGAACGTGAACATCTTTCTTCGATGAGAACCACTCATGCTTGAGATAGGATGAGTTCAGACGTCAAATAATCACCATTTGACGACAACTTCAAACTAAGCTGCCATACCTTGAGCATCTGTCATTATCGGGATGGCCTCAACTCTCGGCAAGTGTGCCGATAGGATCTAACTATAATCTCATCAATGATCTACAAAATCGCGCCATATACAGCACGCACCCTTGATCTATCTCGGCGAGATCTTGCATATGGTTATCCGATAGATCAACTCCCGTATAGGTACTTCTTATCAGCGACCAGTCAAATCAGTCCTCACATCTCAAAAAATGACATCTTATCATAAGCATGGACCAGCCTCTGACCGCTCTTCATGAGGGACTTTAACGTCCTGTACCTTGTTGACTTGATAGGGCATATCAATGGCTGTTGATAAGGTTGGCATGTTTAGAGTTGGCGACTTGGCATATATGTCCGCAGATAAGCTTTCGTTGACTATCTTCACGAAATAGAGAACATCGAGTTAAAGGTGTTGGAAGAATAATGAGGGGTCCAATGAATGTGAGCTTCATGCTCCAGTGGTGATAATCCTCTCTTACAAGTCCTGCACATTTTCGATCGCGACCAAGGTGACAAATTTCAAAATTCAGTATCAAGCAAATCCACCTCATGTTGAAACGGTATGATGGGAGAATTGTGAAGTTGAATGGTCTGCGGTAGGAGGGTTTGCGTTGCTGTCTTGGGGTTATGACGACCCAACTCACTCGTACTCTTGGACCTCAACCTACCTTTTGTGCTGAGCTATGTCATGAACAGCGAGTACAAGAAATCAAGGAAACAGTACATATTTATTTCCCTGAATGACTATAGAACATAGTTCCCTAAGATGGCACACTAGAATCCAAACATGTTCTCATCCTCCACGTAACCCCAATCTATCAAATCGTTAGTAACAAATCACTAATCACAGGATGAAACTTACCATTAAGAGCAGGTAGTGCAGCCTTCTGTATCATAGCCGGCGGACCGCACAAGAAGACAGCACTCTTCTCAGACGGCTCGAACAAATTCTCCTTGATGATAACCTCATTCACATGGCCCGTCTTCCCCTTCCAGCTATCATCAGCATGACTCAGAACATGGGTGATTTTCAACTGGCCATTGGACTTTTTCTCAAATTCCTCAAGCTCCTCTTTCAGCAAGATATCAGCCTCTGTTTTATTAGCATCCACGACTCGAATTTCCGTCTTGTCGTTGTTGGAGAGGAGGATACGTGCGAGAAGGGAGTAGCCTGGTGTTATGCCTGAGCCACCAAGCACGAGGGATACACGATCGAAGTGACGATCTTTGCCCTCGATAACGAAGTTTCCGTTGCCGTTGTAGACTATTTCTCCAGTTGGGCCGCGAAGCTCGACTTCTTCGCCGATGGGCATACAGTCCAGGATGTTGGAGAGTGCGCCGCCCGGTTGACTTTCATCGGGGAAGTAAGTCTTGACCGTGAGCTCAAAAGTGCCGTCCCCATCTCGAAGAGACTTGGCACTTCCATTGGTCAAATTGTCACCTGAGGCCGGGAGGAGTGGTTTCGTGGGTGTGTAGGAGCGGATGAGCATCCTGTCCAGCATATGGAAGCCAATCTGAACATGCTGGCATGTACCAAGGCCGAGGATGCCTTTTCCCTCAGGTAGTTGGAAGGTGTAGGCCCTTGTGTCCTTAGAAAGATTCTTGCGACCAACGAGTTTGACTGGAATCCATCTGTGCTTTTGCAGCGCTAGATGCTCGTCCTTGTTACTCGAGTCGGTTGCGTCTTTGGCAGCGGCCTCTGCATTTTGTTTGATGAAGTTGGCGGCCTTTTCAGTCACGACACCAAGAACACATTCTGTTACTTGTTAGATCCACCCATTTATAAGACTGGAGACGGACCTTTTAGTTTCTTGTAAGCGTAGTCATCATGGATGCTTGCAAATTCATCACTCGTCTCCTGATGGACCTTACCAGCATGACCGAGAATGGCGGCAGCGCCTCCAGGATGCCATTCAAGTACACTAGTCGCATCGTAGACCTTTCCGTCGACTACAAGCCAGCAGTTATTCTGAGTATTATGCTTCTCAATCTCTTCTCGGGTAAACTCCTTCTGAGGCGCGCCAGCTTCTTGCTTTGCTTCTGCAATCTTATTCTCAACGCTTGGCTTCATCCATCCACCATCTTTTGTGGCTGGCTCAACAGGGTGTCTGAATAGAATCGAAGGTGTTTCTGAGTCATCGTCCTCAGTGATTTTTGGGCGTACGGTATACCAGCAGTTGTTCATCATACCCATGACATTCCAGTTTGGCTCCCTTGGCTGCGTGTTTTTGAACACGTTGAAGCAACGTACCATGATACTCTTTGCACGGATAACATGGGAAATCTCAACGTCGACGTTCCAATGGAGCCAGCTCCAGAACTTATTTCCGTGACGGATCGGGTAGTCGGGGAATTTGCGGATGCAGTACAGCCAAGTTGCTCCGTCGTCGAGGGAGACTTCAACACGCTGGACTTCGTGCCCTCCACCATCGTACGCATATCCCTCTATGCGATAGCTCTCTCCCTTCTTGGCTCTGTGCAAGGGAACCTTCTCACCCTGTGCAGGCTTGACGATGACAGAGTTGAGGTTCTGCTCATTGCACGCTGTATCGGGATGATGAAAGAGAGCCTCAGCGAAAGGACCGTCTTTTTCAGTGACGAAGGATGGAAGAACTCGATTATCCCATATATGATAGTAAGAGTCATTTTCCTTCTCACTTATCCAGATCTTCTTCAGCCACTTGACATTCCTGCCGCCAACATATCCTGGAATGGTAACTCGAATGGGATATCCATGATCAGGCGGCAACGGAACGTCGTTCATCTCGTAGGCTAGAATAACGTCGTTATTGGGAGATATTGCGTGCTCAAAAGGTATGCAGGTTGCATATTTTCCCTCGCTCAAATCATCAGTGCCTTCAAAGTTGACCCAATATCGCTTCTCGCCCAGACCCGGGGGTTTCTCAGGAACACCGTTCGCGAGGAGTACATCTCGAAGAAGGGGTCCTTTCCAATAGGCGCAACTCGCTCCTCCAGCGCCCCAGTTGAAGCCCTTGCTCTTCTTGATCATGTTAAGTTCCTTGCGTCTGTTTCCATCACAAGCAAGCGCAACGGCGATATTGATCGTATCAAACTCTTTCAGCTCATCCATAGAAAGTGTCTGAGTTTTGCCATCGTAGGTGATCTCCAACTCGTGGAACTCCCAGAGAATACGCGGAACAGGACCATGGTTTCGCACGTAGTGGAGCTCGTTAGGCGTGATTAAGCCAGCTTCGTACAGTCGCGTCAACAGAGCCTCAGCATTGAGAGGGTGCTTTCCAGTTAGACGGATGAGATCCGGAGAGCGGGGAAGCCAGTTATCTGGGCTGAACTGGTCCTGTTCGTCGATTGAGATCTGCGTGAGATTTTTGTGCTGGGGGGACTTTCTCTTTCCGTTGTTCTCTCTGAGGTGTTGGATATACTTCTTTTCGTGCTCCAATGCTCTGAGAAGGGCTATCTCGGCAGGCGTGTACTTGTCTGAGAGCTTTGGCCTCTCACTCGATTTCTTTTCCTGTTTCTTTTCCTCGTTCTCTTTGTTCTTTGCGTACGCATCGTGATGCTTGTCTTTATCGGAGGAACGTTTCCACTCATGCTCTTGCTCGGGCGTATCATCCTTCTTCTCACTCTTTGCTTCTTCCTCTTTTTTCTTGTTTTCTTCCTCCTGCTTCTTTATGTTTGCGGGCCATGGCTCTTTATTCTTGACCCAATCTTCAGTCGCGTTGAGAACATATCTCCAACCAAGTGATCGGTTCTCTGGATGTCGAAGATGAAAGTCCTTGAAACAGTTAGCTTTATCGCTCACTCAACCATATGAATAATGACCTTTTGGTTCTCAATCAAGTCTCTGAAATTGATCAATTCTCCACTCTTGACTCGCTTCTGAAACGCAAGATACTTCTGCTTCTCTCTCGCCACTTCCTCTCTGTACTCATCGTCTTTATGAGTAAGTCCAGGAAGTCGGTTATTTCGATCTCTGAAGCCAACGCGATGCTGGTGCCCAGAAACCCAATCCGGCTCGTTCCGGATCTCTTCAGCCGTTGACCCAGGATGGGCCTGAACTTTAACAACCCAACGCTTATTCTGAGACATATTGTCAATCTCTTGAGAAGAGTTTTACAGATTAATTGAATTGAGCCTTGAGCGTGGTTTGACGGTTTATAAGCGTGACGCTTTTGGAATCTTGACTCCGCGGAGAAAGCTGGACATGACGTCGATGACATCCAGAACAGCACAAGCTAAGCTAAAATGAAGAATAATTGACTAATATCAAACTTTTAGCTCTTTTTTGACTTTCATATCCAAGAACCATGATCTGATACTGCCGGGATTGCCGGAGGATGTTGGGTGAATTATTGGAGGCTGACGAAAGTCGGCAAAAGCCACCAATTCTTAAACTCTTCTCAACTTTTATAAGTTTATCATAAAGTGATTGAATTTTTTAATGACTTTTGAGACTTTAGGAGAATGATTATAATATTTTATAATGGTATAGTTTTCATAGGTCTTATCGTTAACTAGTGGCCAGTTCAAGCAAGCATTACAAAGGAATGGAGTTTGCTGCAAGCCATCGCAGAGCCCTTTCAATCAAAGACATTGCGAGTAATAGGGATTGAGAACCTTACAACTCGACCCCCATTGACAAACTGTCGGGCCAGTATAGTCTTTACCTCCGCATTGGCTGTACTTCGGAAGACCTCCTGTAGCAGGACCACAGATGATATCGTCATCCTCTGTGGGCTGTGGTGTATCCTTCGTTGTGCTGGACGAAGAAGACTTGCTTGTTATTGAAGTCTTGAGTGTTATATCTCCCCCAACAGCACTGCTGGTCGATGTCGAGCCTCCCCTTGATGTAGAAGAAGAAGAAGCTTTGCTGCTCGTGCTAGCTTGGCTCTGTCCTGGCACTGTTGCACTCGATGTTGCAGTTGCGGCGACAGCACGCTGAGATACTGTAGAAGGGAGGCCAGGAACCAATGTGGGGCCGGGAATCTTGTAGGATAAAGGTGTTGTATAGAGGTTGAAGAGGATACCAGGATCGTTGGCCTTGTAGAGTTGTGTGCCCTTGACGCCATCTGGAGCCAAGTCTCCGCCACCGGTGACTCTGAGATTAAAGCACTGGGGGTAATTCTGTGCTCCATTAGGCTGTCCAGAACCGTGCAGAGCAATGATCTCGTGGCGAAGAACATAGTTCCCTGCGGCCAATGTGTCAGGGATTTGAACTGTCCAAGAGAAGCCAGTAGCTATAAGCACGTCAGATGCCCATTTGCCGTTTTGCATCGACATATCAATGAGACCTTCTTGACCAATCTTGAAGAACTCGAGATCGTTCTTATCAACGGTCTCGCAGTCTCCCGGACATCTAGCAAGATAGTCAATCACAGGCCCGTGGTGACTCTCTGGCCACGTATTCCATTGAAGGGTAATCTTGTCGCCTGCTGAGACAGAAACGTGCCCTTTCCCAGGTCTCGCCGCTCTGTGGCAGATGATATCGGGGTCTGAGAAGGAGTTGGGCTCAACATAGCCATTGTCAGTGGCACCGTTGGTCCAACCGACGACAGGAGGATGATTAGGATTCCAGCTCATCTCTGGAGCAGAGTAGCCTCGAAATGCAACGCCGTTTGTGACAAGCCAGTCTACATGGCCGTGAGCAGCAACTTGGGCGGCTGAAGTCGCGAAAGCGAGAAGTGAAGATGTCTTGCGTGAGAGCATCGTAAAGTTGAAACTGACTAGCAGTAAAGAAGATCTGAAAGAAGAAAGCACTTATGTGTAATGGTTTACTTTCTTTCAGACGATTTTCCTTCGAATATTATATATTTCTTGTCGTTTTGTTAGCCAAGCTATCCTGGAATGGCAGATGGTCTAGACCGGCTTTGTCAACCCCACCACGTTCTACAGCGACATTCCCGGATGTGGACAGTTTAAAGCCTCAAATGCCAATGTCTCAAGGGCAGACGGCGGTCTTGTATCATCACGCGTTTCAATATCTTGATTTTGTGCTGCAGTGGCTTATCGAGTACGCCATGTCTCGTTCCTCATGAAGTGCTAGTGTTTCTTGCAAACAGCTCTCTCATCACAAGACTTGCTGTCCTTTTATAATGCTCAGGACATTTCGCAACACTGATGATCATTATATTTCTGCTTCGAATAGCTGTTGATAAGCTACAATCAAGAAAAAGGACAAGAACAGATGCCGACCGATTAGATCTGACTTGCCTAGCATATCGTTTCTGTCTGGACTAACCGGTATCACGATCCTTTAAAGACACATGGTTAAATCTAAGCTTAAGCCACCATGTGCAACATATTTGACTCCAACTGAAACGTTCCATCGGCCTTGAATCTCTTCGCTAGAGCTGTGCCTGGTATCGTGGGGCTGTTTAAAGTGTGAGATTGGGCGGGAGATTGACGCGCTATGAGACGCCGGATGGAGCTTGGGCCTGCTCTGTTTGAATATACCTGATAGACTCAGCTTTGACCTAAGGAATGATGGGTGAGACGAGACACCAGATAAATGGCATGATAAGCGACAAGTGCATTGTCAAGTTACGAGTTACCGAAAGCGTCTTGCCTAGCCATAATGCCCCTGAGAAATTCCTCCCTTGGACTTAGGGATATGAGCTACCACATTCCAAACCCCAACGGGAACTCCCTGGCCTCCAGGAGTAAGAAAGCTTTGGACAATTGATAGTGGTGCCAGAAGAGCTGGTCCAGGGATCTGTAAAGTATACATTAAATTTAGGAAATATATCCTAAACTTGTCTAGGCTTTTTTATGGCCTCAGATGTAGTCCCCAAGTTTTGCTGCCTCCCTAGCCTAGGAAACCACTCAAAAAGGCTTCCAGGAACCAAAAGGCATGCATCTTACCCTGCATATGCCCTCTAGCCTCGCCAACAAACGCCACTCAGCCACCATCTAGAGTCGCAAACGGGAGCGTTCGGCCGCACCCGTCCAAGACATGAGCCCATTGTTCAAAAATCTAGATTCCATATTGTCGAGCTTGCATTCTGGACGGGCTCACAAATGCTGTCCTTCCTCGGTAAATTCCTTGGCGAGTGGCAGATGTCTGAGACCTTGAGCAACGGGTAGGGTAGTTAGGCACTGGAATGCATTGGCCAAGATATGTGATGGCAAGCTTTCGCTAACTTTAATCATAACTTTAACTTTATCCGTGTTTGTTTCAAATGTGACAGGAACAACCTGTTAGGTACGGTTACTGAAGGCCAAATGGTGCTGTTGGATGCCCCTTCCTAGACGCGACGCAAACGTCGATGCTGAAGAATGTACAAGGATTTCTGTGGTTGGCTCTCAGTGGCTAGGTAGTCAGTAGAGTATCAAGCTTCTCACCCAACGACCCAGACAATGGTGAAACTTGGATATTGTGATTCAGGCGAGGCCCAGGCATCATTTACATCATCTTTCAGCCTCTGTGATCTTTTCCATCAGCTCAAGAAGAAGCTTGGATGATCTTATCTGCCATCTCACTCAAAGTATCCGACATGACATCCATCTCTCCAAAGATATCCACAAAAGGCTCTTTTTCCAGCACAGAACAATAGGCACTCTTGAATCTACAGTTCATCCATTAGCAACAGCAAATAAGCAATGGCAACTCACTCACCCAACTTGCTTAGCTGAGCTTACGTCCCACATATGTGCCGCAGCGAACCAAAGCTCCTTTGCTCCCTTCAACTCCTCAAAGGTCGAGGCATATGCCTTGAGGTCCGGCTTGCCGACGCCAAATGAATCACAAGAGATAAGGTGTTCCTTTGGGAATTCGATACCCGCCTTGTCAAAGTATCCAAGCACTCTGTCGAAGTCCCCAGCTGTCAGGCCACGCACCGTGAATCCCGCAGCGCGAAGTTTGTCGAAACACTCCTTGAGGTCAGGCCTAGGCTCAAGCTCCATATACCCATGCATAATCTTCTCGATATCAACCTCACTTGCGAAGGACCGTGGTTCTTCGATACCGGCGAGCCAGAGCATGCGATAAAAGAGTGACGAGAACAACTTATCAAATGCGACATATCGATTAGGGAATATACTTTAGAAGTATAATAAATTTAGCCTAGTATATAAAAAGGTTAATTTAAGATATTTTAGTCTTTTAGGTAGGGTAAAGAAAGAAGGCTAATATAGCTGCTAAAGGGCAGTATTAATACTGCTTAATTAAGGCAGTAATTATGCCATTAAGGTAAATAAACCTTATATAATTTTAACCTTTAAGATATAGGCCTACTATAGGGGCCTTATTATTTAAGCCTTTATATATAAAGTTAGAAGCTTAATAGCCTTATTAGGCTAATAGTAAGGAAAAGAAAAATATTAATATTTAATAGTTTTTAGGTTTATACTATTAAGGCTAATTTAATTATTAAATAACCTGCTATATTAATTAACTTATTTATATACTTTAAGTACTTAAGTATTTTAACTTTAGTTATAATAATATAAAGTATTATATTTACCTTATTTAAAAAAGTGCCTTTTATTAGCTTTTAATCTCTTTAATAATACTAATAAAAAGATATAAAAAAAGAAGTATTATATATTTAATAGAAGTCTTTTTAAATTATTTAATCTTTTTTTTTAACTTTCTTTTTCTCTTTTTCTCTTTATTATTTTTATTTACTATACTTTATATATATATTATTTTAAGTTTAATATTTAATAAAAATAATAAAAGATAGCCTTATATTATATTATATTATATTATAGAGCTTTAACAGTAATAATAATAATAATAATAATAATAATAATAATAATAATAATAAAGTAAGTTATTTTACCTAAAGGTTTAACTAATTATAGTATTATGTCTTAAGGTATTAAACTGCTTTTTATTTAAAATTACCTTTTTATTTTTTTTATTTTAATTAAATATTAAATATTATACTTTTAAAGCTTATATATTAACCTATTCCTTTTTTAAATATTTACTATTAACTTAATGAAGTTTAATAATATAGTAGGCAATACCTTTAAGGCAGTTAAGGTAACTATTATTAATAGTAATAATAACAATTATAATATTTAGCTAGATAAAGCTAAATATAACAGTACACTAAATATATAATACTTAGCTATTAATAAGTCTTACTTATTAGTATATAAATTTATATATATAGATAGGTATTATATATTTAAGGTAAAGATAGTTAAATTTAGAGTCTAAAGCTATAAATATAACCCTTAAGAGGGTAAAGGTTATATAACTTCTGCCTATTATATAATAGGTGCCTAAAAGATAAAAAGAAATTATTATCTTTAGTAATCTTTAAGCTAAATGCTATTAAATATAAGCTACTTTTAGTATTATTTATAATAAAATGCCTTTATATAAAGTTATTACTGTTTTTCTATTTTAATTTATTATTTTATACTTTAAAGTTATTTATATATATTCTTTAATTTAGATTTAATCTATTACCTATTAATATTACTATAATATATAGTAAAAGTTTGATTATTTTATTAAGGTTATTAAATATAATAGGCTCTTTTATTAAGTAAAAAAGCAATTTAGTTAATATTAAAGCACTTTAACTACTTTATTAAGGTTTATATAGCTAACTATAAGGCTAACTATAATAATAATATATTTAAGGGCAATAAGGCTTTAGATATATCATAGCTATTTATAACTTTAAAGGGCAGAAAGATTAAGTTATAAGATATATTTAAGATAGTATTAAAACTAAAATTAAATATTTTAATTTTAATTTTAATTAGCTTTTTATAGATATTAATAAAGGTAAAGGCAGTAAAAGTATAGTTATTAATAGCCTTATTAATATTAATTTTAGCCTATTTAGTAATAGCTTTAGCTTTAATTACTGCTATATAGGCTTTTTTATTAATATAATAAATTACTATAATTTTAATAGTAATTTTATTAAGCTTATACTATAAGATATTAATTTTAATAAAGGCCTTTCTATTTTTAATAAATATATTACTAGCTTATTTAGCATTTCTAATAATAAGCCTATAGTAATAAATAATATCTTTAATATTTATAATATAAGTAAGTAAAGTTATAAGGGCTATATTTTAAATAATATTAATAATAAATATAGTAATAAATTTAATTTAAATTTAAGTAAAATTAAAAATAGTAAGGAAATTAATATATTTAGATTTAATTAGCTATTTAATAATAATTAAGTTAATTTAAGTATAAGCTATAATAAATATAAATATTAAAACTTTTTAATAAAAAGGCTAGTAGTTATTAATAGACTTATTATAAGCCTTAATAGTATTTCTGCTATAATAGGCCTTATATATATAGTTTATAGCTATTTTAATAGTTTATATGAGGCTAAAGTTAGAATTAGATATACTATAAATATCCTTACTTTTTACTAATATATTTTGCTTTTATATTATATTTTACTAATAGGCTTTAATCTTTTAAATTACCTTTTACAGTAAGGTAATAGCAGTATTTTTATTAAGGATAGTATATTTAAATATAGTCTTTATATTAATATTAGCTTAATAAAAAATATAAAAAGTAACTTTAATAAAAAGGTTTTTAAATTAAACTTTAATAGGCCTTTTAATAATATAAACTTCTTATTATTTTAGGTTTTTAACTTTTCTATTTAGCTAAAATTCTTTATTAATAATAAAAAAGGCATTTTAATTATATATTTTTTAAGTAATTTTATTATTAAAGCTAATTTTAATTATAAGGTTATTTTATTTATTAGTAATTTCTTTATAAAATATAATAATAATTTTAGCTTTTTTTTTACTTTTACCTTTTAATTTAATTAATATTAGGTTAATATTAGCTTTAAATTTATTAGCTTTAGCTATATAGTAATTAAAGTTACTAAAATTAAACTTTCCCTTTTAGGTATTATTAACTAGAGTTATACCTTAAAAGCAGTTAATTATAGTGGCCTTAATATACTATTTAATACTAGATTAGGTAAGGAAGGCAGTTTTATTAACCTTATAGTTTTCTTTTAGCTATATTTTAATATTAAAGATAACTTAAGGCAGGTAATATTTAATTTTTTTAAGTATAATTATACTATTTTAATATTTTATTAAATATTTAAAAATAGTATTATAAAAGTTATATTTCTATTTATTATTATTAATATTATAAAAATAGATTTTTTTATTACTATTTTTAGGCATAAGGTAAATAGGTTTAGGCTTAAGTATTTATATATATAGTATTAAACTAATTTTAGCCTAAAATGCTTTATAGGTATTTTTCTTAATAGTAATTTTATTAGGCTTTTTTTAAGGTTTAATAATAATTATACCTTTTCCTTTCTTAATAATATAGGCAATTTTATATTAAATATTACTATTTTGAAAGTTTATTAACTTACCTTTATATTTATAGAGTTTAGCTAATTTATAGTTTATATTATTAATAAAAGTACTATTTTTAATAACTTTAAGTTTACTATAATATTTAATATTAATAAATTCCTTATTAAATATAAATATATTAATATTACTTTTATTATTTTTATTATTAATTATAATAATAACTTTTATATTATACTTAATATTAATAATATAGAATTTATTAATATAGTTATAAACTATAAGGTAAATTACAGTATAGTTAAAATTATAGCAGAACTATTTATTAATCTTAAAGTAGAAATATTTAGTAAATAAAAAAGCTTTATTATAAAAGATATAGCCTTTATTAATAATTAAATAACTATTAATTTTATTATTATTTAGCTTAAAAGGTAAAGGTATTAAGGCTTTTTTTAAAAGTTCTTTTAATATAGTAATTTACTTATTAATATTAATATTATTAAACCTATTATTAAAGTTAATTTTAATAAGGGTATTTAGGTTATTATTAGTACTATTTTTATTAACTTTTATTAAGTATATATAAGTAATATCTATAAGGCTTAAATAGAGCTATAAAGGCAGTAAATATATATTATAAGTAAAGCTTAATATATAATTTTAGTTTTTAAAAAGGTAAATCTTAGCTTTAAGATAGTAATAAAGTATAGATTATATTTAATATATAGGTTCTATTAAGTAAATAGGTAATTTTAATTTTATAAAGAAATAATATAAATATATATTAATAGAATTTACTATTTAAAATACTATAGGCATTATATAGATAGTTAATTAAGAAATATATACTTAAGGCAGTATATAAAAAAGAGAAATAATAGATATTAAAGAAAAGATATAAAGTAGTGCCTTAAGTTATTAATTTATAGGTAAAATCTTTTCTTAATTTTAATAGTTTTTACTAATACTAATAGCTATTAGGCTTTTATTTAGAGGTTATATATTAATTTTAGTAAGGAGAAATAGATTTTACTGTAATATATATTAAAAAATAGGTAAAATAAGTTAAAATAAGTAAAATATATATAGAAAAGGGTAAAATAGAAAAGAAAAAAAAGGCAATAAAAAAGTAAAAAATAGAAGTAAGAAATATAATAAATTTATAAGGCCTATAGTAGCTTTTATTTATTAATATATTTAATATAATATACCTTTTTTAGCTATTTAAATTATAATAAAAGTTCTATAGTATTAGAAGTTTTTTTTAATAAAATTTTACTATTTAGTTAATAGAGTATTTAATAAGGTATTTATAGGTAAGGTCTTTAGCGTTATTTATATCTCTTTTAGGCACTTATTTATTATTTTTAATATTATATTCTATTTATTTAATTAAATAGTAAATATATAGGTTAGTTTTTTACTATTAAATCTATACTTACAGTATATACTTAACTTTTTAGTAGTTTATAATTTTATTATTTTTAATAGTAATAGGCCTAGGCTTAGGTATTATATATTTAAAGAGATTTATTTCTTACTTTAGTTTATAAAGGTATACTATTAATATTATTAAATAAACTTACTAATATATTAAAAAGTTAAGTTTAAAGGCTAAATTATTAACTTTCTATAATACTTTATAGGGTCTGGCCTTTATTAATAATTACTTCTTTTTAGGCTTTTTAAGTAATTAATATCTATTATATAGCTATAAATATATTATATTATTAATATTAACTAAATTATATTTACTATTATAATAGATTTTACTAAAAATAATAGTAATATTAATAAGAAATTATACTTTTTTTAAGTAAATATAATATAATACTTTAAGTCTTTTAGTAGTTACTTTATTGCTAATTTTATTAACCTTTATTATAAGGTCTAAAGTAAAGTATAATTAAAAGCTAAAAATTATTTTATTTAATAATTAGCCTATATTAGCTATATATATATTATTAAGATAATATTAAAGTATTAAAAACTATTAATACTTAAGATAAGTTTAAATATATTATTATAAAATAGTATATATTAATAATAACAGTCTAGTTTTTCTTTTCTAAAGTGCTATTAATTTATAGATAGTATATTATTACTATTAAGAAGTTAACTTTAAGTAATTTAAAGACTACTCTCTATATATTAAAAGTAAATTTTAGGTTTTTATTACTTATAATATAAAAAGGTATCTTTTAATTTAATAATAGTAATATCCTTATAAGTATTATAGCTTAATCTTTTACTTTATATATTAAATATCTTATAAAAAAAGCTATTTTTTTTAAGAAAAGGCAGCTAATTAGATATAATATATTAAGTATATTAAGGCTAAAGAGAGTTTATATTATATACTTTAAGGGCACTTTTACTATATCTATAATAAAATTAAGTTTTAATATATAAAAGGGCTAGAGATAAACCTAAATTAGTATTAATTTATTTGGCCTTAATTATTTTAATATTAAGTTCTATCTATAGATTTTATAATATATTATATATTTATAAATAAGCTTAAATATTTAGTAAAAATAAATATACTTAAGTTTAAATATTATATAGTTTACCTTAAAGTAGTATTATTAATTATAAATAGCCTATAGTATAATAGAAATAATTAAGTATAGAATATATAAATACTATTTATTATAGTAATTTATATAGTAAAGCAGTTTATTATTAAAAAGGTCTTATAATTAAAAAGGTATCTTTTTAAGTTATATACCTTACTTTTTATAGTAATTTACCTTTTAAGGCAGTATAATACCTTATCTCTATTATATTTTATTAATTATTACTTATAGCTATAGGTCTTATTAATATTTAGCTTAAATTGCTTTATTTAATTTAAAGGATATTATAACCTTAATAGTAAAACCTTTAATATAATTAGCAGTATAATTAAATTTATTAAAATTACTAGCTGCTACTTTTATATAATACTATATATTAACTAAATACTATAATAATATATTTAATATAATATTAAATATATTAAGTATATACAAAATATATAAGTTATATTATAATAGCTAATTAATAGCTTTTATTAGCTTAAGATTAGCCTTATTAAGGTTTATTATATTAAGAGATTTATAAAATATAATTTTACTAATTATAATATAATTAGTAATAATATTAACTAAATAACTATTAAATTAAATTATATATTATAATTTCTAAATTACTTATATAACTTTTATTATTCTTACTTTTATTAATATATAATACTACTTAATTAATAAAATTAGCCTAAAGAAAAAAAGGATTAAATAAATTTATTTTTTAATAATATTTTTATTTAAAATTAATATTTTATTTTAATTTCTATTTAATTAAAAGGCTATAGTATTAAACCTAGCTTTATATATATTAACTTTTATAAATAAATACCAGTATAGGTTATAGTAATATATTAATATAAAGTTTATAAAAAAATCTTATAGCTACTAAAAGGATTTAACCTCTTTTATATTAAGTTTAAAGGTTTTCTTTTTAGTTTTTATATATTATATTACTTTTAAGAGACCGGTTTTAATTTTATTTTTTTATAGACTTTATAAAATAATATAATTTTATAGTTTTAA
This sequence comes from Fusarium chuoi, assembly GCA_022627125.1. Classification (NCBI taxonomy): domain Eukaryota; kingdom Fungi; phylum Ascomycota; class Sordariomycetes; order Hypocreales; family Nectriaceae; genus Fusarium; species Fusarium chuoi. Next base: position 270,746 of record JAJALE010000885.1, on the reverse strand, counting down.
AGAAAGTAAATTTATAAATTAAATTAAGGTATTATTATCTTAATATATTTAGCTATCTTTATATATCTCTTAAATATAATAAAGTCTTTAAGGCAGCTTATTTTTAAAAAGGCTTATATTTAATTATTAGTTTTATAAATACCTTTACTATCTATTATGTAATCTAATAATTAAATATATAGATATACTATAAATAATTTTAATGCTATTATTTTAATTTTATTAATATTAAGGATATTAAGTATAATCTTAAGGTACTATAAATAGTCTTTAAAAGTATTAAAGAATATAATAATATTATTAATATATATTTAAATAAAATTACTATAATTATAAAAGCGTTAGTCTATATATTATTATATAAATATAAATATATTTTTAAATCCTATAAAAGCTATATTTAATACTTTAAGACTATAAAGAGAAATAATTACTATTTTATTTCTATAGAGGCTATAGACTAATAATTAATAAAAGAATTTAATATTATTAAAAAGAGAGAAAAATTTCTTATTTTATATTTTTTCTTTAATCTCTTTTTAGTTAGGTAATAAGTATATATTAAGTATAATAAGGCTATTAAGTGGCCTTAAGTTAATAATAATTTATTCTTTCCTTTTTTTACTTTAATTATATTAAACTATAAAGGCTAAATAGGTAATTAAAGTTAGTTAGTCTATAAGATATATCTTACCTGCTATAGTAAGTTTTTTATAGACTTTATTAAGGATTTTACAGTCTTTTAGCCCTAAAGAGTATATATAGACTATCTTTTTTTAATTTTACTAGCTATTAATAAGGTTAATTCTTATTTATAATTCTTTAGTTATAAAGACTATCTCTTTATCTTTATAGATATTATATTAATTATTAAGTTTAATAAACTTAATAGCTAAATTAAAGTTTATATTTATAATACTAATTTTATATTTATTAAGTATAGTAAAAATTAATTTAGGTTTTAAGATACTATAATTAGGCATTTTTATATTAATTTTAATAGAATTAAAGTTAGGCTTTAATAGTATTTTAATATTTTTATAATTAACTTCTCTTTTTATAAAGATAGCTAAAAAGGCCTTAATAAAATCCTTTAGTAAGGTATATTTTTTATTATTAAATTAAAATAATAACTTACTTTTTAAGATTATACTATTTATAAGATATATACTTTTTTTATTGCCTTTATAATTTTAAATTTACTTAAGGCATTAATGCCTATAAATCTTTAATAATATAGTGCTTTTATTATAAATTATAATAAATTTAAAGGTATTTTTATTATATATTATATTAATATATCTCTTAAAGGTAATATAAAAGTAAAAGGCCCTTAGATTACTATTAAATATATTAAATTTAGGTAGGTCTTTCTATTTAGCCTTAATTTATATAATCTAGCTAGGTTATATAATAGTTTAGTATATAGCCTATATAGTCCTTTTTAGAGGTCTTTACCTAACTTTAAAGACTATTATTTAGGTAATTATACTTTATATTAAGTAAAAAACTATATATAGGCTAATAAATTTAACTTTAATTTTATATATATAATAGAAGCTAGTATTAAATAAGAGCTAGAGTTTTAGGCCTTTTATTACTGCTATAATTACTATAAAGTATATTAATATATTTATTTTTTATATCTAACTAGAGATATAAAAGTTAAAAGTTATTAATTTTATAATTATAAAGTTAGATTTAATATTAGTAATATTTATAGAGATTAGTTTATATATAACCTTTTTAATATAGGCTTTAAGCTATTTTTTATTTATTAAATTTATAGATATTTTTATATTTAAATAGATATTAATTTTAGGTTTATTAGGTTTAAAGGTAATAAAAATATAAAGGTATATATTAATTAATTTTTTTAATATAAAGCTAAAGTCTAAATGCAGTATTATTTTAATAACCTAACTAGATATTACCTCTATTTATACTATTTATATTTAAGCTATATATATATCCTTTTTAGGAATATATACCTTAAAGTAATTAATTAGGATTTTATTATTTATAAAAGGTATAATAAAGTATATATAGTTAAATTCTTTATAGAAGTCTTTATTTATAATTATAGAGTTAATAGATATATAATTTAAGAATTTCTATTATTTATTATAACTTCTATTAATTATATTATTTTTACTATAGTTAAAAAAAGGGTTAATAAGTTTACCTAACTTTAGGTTAATTAGACTATATATTTTTATAATATATATATAATTCTTTTATTATAGATTAAATTATTATTAGTTATAATTTTATAGTAAGTAATTATAGTTAAACTGTTAATTTTAATTTATTAGTTTAATTTATAAATTCTATATTTATTCTAGAGGGTAAGAGTCTTTAGGTTACTATTTATTAATAATATATAAGCTTAGCTTATTAAATGCATTTTTAGGTATATTTTAAGGTTATTAAGCTTATTTGCCTTACTATTATTAGTTATTATTTTACTGGTTTTTATATTAATTATTTTAGTTTTTATTAGCCTTTAAAGGCATTTAGCTTTTTCTATTTTATTTAAGTATAATTTAGGGTTAAAGAGGTAGCTTTTAGTTATCTATCTTTTATAGGTAATTAAAGCGGTTTTTATAAAGGTAATTTAAGTTATAGTAAATATAATTAATATCTTTATTCTTTATATTAACTAAATAGGTAATTATATTAATTTTATTATTAAGGCTATTAAGTTCTATATAGTATATTTTAATCTATTATTATATAACTTTATTTTTAATATTATATTAGTTTTTTAAGGCTTTTATTTTATTTTTAATAGTAAAGATATATTTTATATAGCTTTTTATTTTAATTAAGGCTAAAATTAAAACTTATAGTTTTAGTCTTAAGGTAATATATAGCCTTATAAGCAGTTATATATTTAATATTTATCTAAAAGCTTTTATATTATAGAAAACTTTTAAGGTAAATTCTTAAATAAAAGGGTATTTTATGTTTTTTTATACCTAAATTTAGCTTATTTTAGTTACTTTTAGGTATCTTAAATATTAATTTTAAACTTTTTATAAAGTGCCTTTATAAGGCTATCTTTAGAAGAGCTATATAAGGCTTTTTTTTTTAATATTAAGCTAAAAGCTTTATTAATATAATACTTTTTTATATAGTAAATTTTATAGCTATAAAGTTATATATACCTTTTAATTTAGTATTATACCTTATTAGCAGTTTTTAATAGCTTTAATTTAAAGCTTTATATTACTAAAGATAATTTACTTACCTTTATAGTAAATATTATCTTTTTTATTAATAAGCCTTTTATTTAAATAAAATAAATTAATATTTTATATATATATTAATTAGCAGTTTAATCTTTTAAGGAATATACTATAAAATTTAATAGGTATTTATAATTTAAGGATTAAAAGCTATAATTTTAATTTAGGCTTATAGTTAATAGGCTATAGTATTAAGTTTATTTATAAAATATAAATATTATTTAGTTTTAGCTTAAAGGGCAGTAGTTTTTATATAATAAATAGCTAGGCCTAATATCTTTTATTAATTAAAATTTAGGTTTAAGTTAATTACTAGTTTAAAAAGTAAGTAAAGTTAGCTTTACTAAAAAATAGATAGGTTATAATTAACTGCTATCTTTATATATAGAATTAAATTTTATTAATTATATTTTGAATTTTTTTAATTTTAGTATTAAGGTAATAGATATTACCTTAAATTGCCTTTAGTTTACTTTTTAAGGTTACTTTTTAGTTATATTAAGGTTATTTAAGTAATTAAGTTATGTATAATATATTTAGTTAAGGTTTTAGCTAGTTCTTTATATTATTACTATAATTAATAAAGTGGCCTTAAATTAAAAAAGGCCTCTTTTAATTAAAGGCTATATTAGGTTTTTATTAAGTTTATATTAAGTTTATTACTATTTTAGTAATATTAAAGTTAATAAATTAACTAAAAGTTTTACTTAATATTATAGAAATTTACTATTATAATTAAGTTTTATAATAATAGGTAGTTAATTTATTAATTATTATAGTTTTAAGGTAGTTTATAATTTCCTTTCTTTTTAAGTTATTATTAAGTTTTATAGTTATATTATTATCTTTAAATAGTTTATAGTTAGTTTTATTAAGGTCTTTTAATAATCTGTTTTTTCTTACTGCTATTAAGGTATATTAAAGTATAGTCTAACTATTAATTAAAGTCTTAAGGCTAATTTTAAATTAAAACTCTTTATTAATAGGTTTTAGGTAATAATATAATTTATTATTTATTAAGCTAAATTTAAATTAAGAGAGTTAATTAATTTTATTAAGGCAATTAAAGGGATTATATTTTAAATTATTAATTAGTTTATAGTATAGGTTTCTTTATTAATATAATTAAAATCTATATATAAATTATAAGGCTTTTTTAGTAATTTCTTTAATAGAAAACAGTCTGTCTTAAGATATTATATAACCGGTTTTTATAGATACTATTACTAACTTCTATTTATTAAGTAAAATAGCCTTTAGTTTAATTAGCTTTAATATAAACTAACTAAATTGCAGGTTTTAGTAATTTAAAAGTATTTTTTTAAGGTAATTTTTAATAGAAAGGCCTTAAGCCTTTATATAAGTAGGTTTTAATAGCCTAATTATTAAAAAAAGCTATAGTTATAAAAATAAATTAGTAATTATTATTACTTATTATAATATTTAGCTATATAAGGCTAAATATAATAGTATATTAAATATATAATACTTAGCTATTAATAAGTCTTACTTATTAGTATATAAATTTATATATATAGGTAGGTATTATATATTTAAGATAAAGATAGTTAAATTTAGAGTTTAAAGCTATAGATATAACCCTTAAGAGGGTAGAGGTTATATAACTTCTGCCTGTTATATAATAATAATAGTAACTGCTATAATAATAGCTATAATAGTTATAATAATAGCTATAATAGTTATAATAATAGCTATTTACCGGTTTATTATTATATAAATATCCTTAATTCTATTTATAGTAGTAATTACTTTTATTAATTTTATTTTTTTATTTTATAGTATAGTAGGCAGTATTATATAAAAGACTGCTATAATAAATACTTACTGTAAGTTACTTTATATAGTATTAAAAAGTAGTATTAAGTTAAGTTTATTTTCTTTTTTTTCTGCCTTTTTCTCTTTCTTTTAAAATATAAATATAATTAATCTATAAATAAGCCTTAAGGCTTTAACTTTCTAAAAAGTTATTTAATTTATAGCTTTTAATATTAATTAAGCTAATTATAATTAGTTAAAATGCCTTTAGCTAAAGGCTAAATACTATATAAATTAAATATAAATACTTTAATAAATACTTAAAGTTATAATAAAAATAGTAACCTTTCTTTTAAATAAAAAGGGCTAAAACTATAGCCAGGCTTTAAAAAAGTTCTATAGAGAATTTATAAGTCTTTTTAGCCTCTTTAAGATTTATTATATAGAGAATAATAATATAAATATACTTTTTAAATAGAGATTTTAAAATATAATAAATCTTTTTTATCTTTTAGTAATTTAATTATTAATTTTTTTTTCTTTTTTTATATCCTAAAGAAATAACCTCTCTTTTATATTATATTATTTACCTTTAAAGTCTACTTTTTATTATAACTTTTATTTTTTTTAACTTATATATTTTAGGTAATTAAGCTTTTTTATTTTTATTTTAATAATAAGCTTTTTTATTCTTTTTTAATAATTAAGGTTTTTTTCTACTTTTATTTTAATAATAAGCTTTTTTAATTTTTCTTTAATAATTAAGGTTTTTTTTTACTTTTACTTTTAAATATTAAGCCTTTTTAAGTTTATATTATATTAATATAAATTTATAGCTTTATTCTTTATAAAAAGGCTTTTTTTAGGTATTTATTATATAGCTATCGTTTTTTTTACGTTTATTTTTTATTTTTTATTTTTTTTTTAGTTTTTTAAAAAGGTTTAAAATAATAGGCTAATATCTTTTTATAGTATTTTAAGTTAATAGCCTAATAATTATTTTAATAATTTTAAATAAAGCTAAAACTAGCACTAAATATTACTAATAGTTAATTTTTTTAAAAATAAATAACTTTAACTCTTTATAATTAGCTTATATTAAATTCTATATATTTAATAGATAGCTTTTATTAACTCTTTATTAAAAGATAAAAGGTAATAAATATAAAATAATATAGTCTTTTTAACTCTAACTATATAAATATTTAAGCTTTAATAGCCTTAAAAGTCTATTTAATTTTCTTTTTAATATTATTAACTATATATATTATTTAAATTAAAAAAAAAGAAATTAAAATAAATTAAGTTTTATTTAAAAAAAAGTTTATTCTTATACCTAATATAATATAAAGTCTATACTTTATCTAAAGGTATCTTTAAAATATATAATATTTATTCTTTACTTTTTATAAAGACCTTATAAATAAAAATATAGTTAATTAAAGCAGTAAGTTAAAGGCTAAGCCTTTTATTAATTTATTTTAAGTACTTTAATTAAACTCTATAGCCTATAAATATCTTATAACTAAATCCTTTTTTTATTTATAAACCTATTATTTAAGATCTTAAAAACTGCTAATTCCTTAAAGCTATATAATATTAGGCAATAAGCCTGCTATAATTAAAGTAATTATTACTAATAGTAAATAATACTATCTTTAGATATAGTTTTAATAGTTAAGTTAAAAGCTATAATAGAAATTTAAAGAGCTTACTTTAAGTATTTTTAATAAAAAGAAAAAAGCTTTAAAAAAAAGAGTTATAACTATTAAAATTAAAACTGTAAAGTTTAAATAATAGCTTAATAATTTTAAAATAAAGTTTTAAACTATAATTAAAGATTATTTAAATAAGATATAAAATACTTTAAATACTAATTTAAAGTAGTTTTTATTTAAGGAATATATTAATATAAAGGTAATTAATTAACTAAAATCTATAAATTACTATATAAAGCCTAATATAAAAAGAAATATCTAATAAATAATAAAGCTTAATTATAGTAATTCTTTACTTATAAGTAATAGCCTTTAGTTATATAGATAGAAAGGCTTTAAAACTAAATATTATTTATATAAATTAGTAAATTAATAGTAATAACTTTATAGAAAATATAAATTTTATAAAATATTAAAAAGGTAAAAGATTTAAATATATAAATAAATTTATGTATTACTATTAAAGTAAAGAATTTTAAATTATCTTTTAAAGTCTATAAATACTAAAATATATAAAGCTAGCTTATATCTTTTTTTTTCTTTCCTTAAAAAGAAAAAAAAAGATAAAAGCCTAATAATATATTTTAATCTTTTTATTAATATATAAATATTTAAGATATTTAAATAACTTTCTCTCTTTAAATTTATATACTTAAAAACTATTAAAATAAATGCCTTAATAATATTTAAGTATTTTATTAAATAATATAATAACTTTATTTTTATTAAAAAACTTAATAAAAGAATTAAGTATATTAAGTCTTTAAAATTTACTTTTAGAATTTAGGAATTTAAGCTTAAATTTTATCTTTAAGTTAAATAAATAAATTACTATAATCTTAATAGTTTTATTACTATATCTTTAACCTAAAGGATAGCTATTAAGAGGTAAAAAAAAGCTATTTTTAAAGAAATATCTTAATTCTATTATATTACTTTATAAATATTATAAGTATTTATTATATTGTTAATAATTATAAAACTAACTAACAGTTTATAGACCTTTAATATTTAGGTAAATAAAACTTAAAATGCCTTTAGTAGCTATTAGCTATATTATAAGTAGTATTAATATAATATAGTAAAAGCAGCCTTAATAACTATTTAGGCTTTTTATATAAATTAAAAAGTAATATTAAAATAAATAGCTTATCTTTTATTATTAAAAACTATAATATAAATATAGTTAAGTAAATAAAATACTTAAATTAAAATAATAATACTTATATTTTAATAAGGTTAATAAAATCTAATACTTATTATATTATACCTTTTTCTTAAAATAATATTTAATTAAATATTAAAAAAATAATAAAAATTAATTATATATATAGCTATATAGCTAATTTTAACTTTTTCTTCTATATAAACTACCTATATAACCTAAAGAGCTTAAATATATTAAATAAGTTATAAAATATAATTTCTATAAATCCCTAACTATATAGTTAGTAAAGTAAAGGCTATTTTATATTTAGGTATCTTTATATAGATTTAATTAAATAAAATAAAATAAATATTACTTTAAAGTTTTAATAAATACCTTAAATAAAGTATTTAGGCTAAGAAATTAATATTAATAATATTAATTTAAGGTATAACCTATAAGATTTAATTAATAATATCTATAGATTTTATAATTATAGCAATTTAATATCTATAGCTAACTATAAATTAAAATAAAAAGCTATTTTCTAGTTAGGAAAGCTTATTTATATATGAATATAAATAGAAAATATATATTATTTTAGAGATATAATAGATTTATAATAAGGCTATATACTTATTATAGCTTTAAGTAATACTATAAAAAGTTTATAATTACTTATAAATAAAGATTTTAATAATTAAGTAATATAATAGATTTAAAACTAATTAAAAATAAGTAAAAAGGTAAGTAATAAAATATAATTATAAATAAATTAATACTAAGTTATATTATATATTAATTAGTAATTAAGAATAATATAATAAAATATTTAAAAGAAAAAAGATTATTATTAATTAGGCAGTTCCTTTAATTAATTAAAGATATTTAATCTCTTTTTATTAAAAATATAATTTTATTAAATCTTTAGCTTAAATTTTAAGTTTTTTTAATTTATATTTATAGATATATTATCTCTTTAGGCTATATAAGTTAATAATTACTTTAGGCTTTAGTTTTTATTTTATTTTTTAGGTATACCTACAGGTAATAAAGCTTTAAAGAGATAAGTATAGATAGAATTGCCTATTCTTTTTAGCTATATATAATTTCTAATACCTAAAATTAGCTTTTTTTTATAGTATAATTAACCCTTAACTTTATTTTAAATTATTTTTTTTACTTTATATTAAAGTTTACTTTTATAGCCTGCTTTAATAATTCTTTTATATCTTTATAAAGTTAATATAAGTATTACTAAAATTATCTATAATAAATATATAAATAGTATTTAAGCCTTAAAAAGTTATTGGTTTAATACTATTATTTAATTAAAAAGTTAATTTATTTCTTAATATTAATAACTATTTTACTTTAATATAATATAATAATTTCTTTTTAATATTATATAAATAGAGAAGTTAGCTGCCTTTATAATTAAAAGTAACTTTAGATTCCTTTAGTAATACTTATATTACTTAAAACTGTATATAATATAAAGTACCTTTATTTACTTATAGTTAAACTTAATAATAAGGTAATAATTAAAACTTTAAAAAAGATTTTTTATTAATTTATAATAAGTTATTTTAAACTATTTTAATTATAATATTATTTAAATTATATTATTAAGGCTATAGTTATAGTAATCCTTTTAAGGTTAAAAAATAAATAAAACTATTTATATTTTATTAAAATATTTACTTCCTTTTATCTATTTATAAAAAAGTAATAAATTTTAATTAATTAAAATTTAATAATAATATATTACTTTAATAATTTTATAATACTATTAACTTCTTTCTATTATAATCTATTTATAGTTTATATATAAATATACCTTTTTTTTCTTTAGGTAAGTTCTTAGTATTTAAATATTAATATAATATTTATTATATATTTATATATTTATTAATAATATTATTAATTTAATAAGTTCTATATAATAACTAAATAATTTATTAATAATTTATTATTATTAACTTTTAATAATGCTTAATATAATAAGTAATATTAAGTTTATAGTATTAATACTTTTTAATAATAATAAAAGATTTCTATAAGAGTTTAAAAGGCTATTTTTAGAAAAATATAATAATTATACTTTATATTACCTTAAGGCTTTAATTAAGGCTTTTAAAGATTTCTTTAAATCCCCTTTTCCTTTTATTTTATTTAATTTTAATAAATAGTTAAACTTTATACTTAATATTAAGGAATACCTTAAAGTTAATTTACTAAATAAATATTTTAAGCTTTATAGAAATTACTTAATAATAATTTTAGTAGTTAAGATCTTTATATTTAAAGATAGATAGCTTTTAGTTTTTTATTTTTTATAAAATAAAGTAAAAATTAATAATTTACTAGCCTTTTTTTAATTTATATAGAATTAAAGTAAATACTATAAGTTTTTTAAAAAATACTTTACCTTTATATTATTTTCTTAAACTAACTTTATATAAAGTTTTAAGCTAACTTTATATAGCTAAATATATAAAGTCTTTAGCTACTTACTTAAAAATATTAAATAGGTATTTAAATATATTAATTAACTTTAGTAATTAATTAAAAGCTAAAAAGGTAAAAGAAAAAAAAGATATAAAGAAGTTAAATAAATATCTAAAATAGAATAATAAGGCTTATATAGTAATAGATATAATAAACCTTAAGGTTTATTATATTATTTCCTTTTTACTTAATTATAAGTTATTAATAGTAAATAAAACAGTAAATATATTTTAAATTACTATAATTATATTTAGTAATAGATTTTATAAATATTTTAAAAAATATATAATAAATCCTAAAAATTTAAGTACCTTAAATAAAAGCTAAAATATATTATATTTAAACTATTAACTATATAAATAATAAGGTATAGTATATTTTAGTTTAAAGTATATTAAATATATAAACTTTAAATATAATTTAATACTTAAATTACAGTTTTACTAAATGCCAGTTTTAAAGAAAATATTTAACTAAAAGATAACTCTTAAAGGTAAGAAATCTAATTAAAAAGACTTAATTTATAATCTTAAGGCATTTAATAAATAAATAAATAAAAAGCTAAAATCTTATTAATAACTTTAAATAAAAAAAGTTATTAAAGTAATATAACTTTGTGGTTTTTCTATTATATTAAAGAGTATAGTTTCTTTATAATTATTATATAAAGATATAAATTTATATAAATATATATTAAATCTTTAATAGATATATATTAAAATTATAATAATAGTAGGTAATATAGGCAATCTTAATTTATATTTTAATAAAAATTTTAATAGTAAGGTTATTAATTAAATATAAAGTTAGGCTTAATATTATATAAATAATTATTTTAGCTTTATTATAGGCTTAAATCTTTTATTAAATACTTTTTAATAAATACTTTAATAATAAATAGTATTAAAGAAAAAAGATAGCCTTAATCTTTTTATATATTTATTACTTTATTTATCTTTAAAAAAGCTTAATAAAAATTTAAAGTAAATTATAAAATAGATTATAGCTAAACCTACTTTTAAAGTTTAATTAAAAAGAAATTAAAATAAAAACTATCTTTAAAGACTTACTATTATAAGTAATTAAATAAGCTTTACTTTATAATTAAAGTTATTAATAAAAAGACAATATAAAGATTAATAATAAATAGATATTATAGTTTTAAACCTTTTTTATTTTATTAATTATATTAATTTAATTTCTATATTTATTAATGCTAGTTAAGCTTTATTTTCTGGCCTTATTAATTAAGCTTTATTTTTTAGCCTTATTAGTTAAGTTTTATTTCCTGGCCTTATTAATTAAGCTTTATTTCCTGGCCTTAACTATTATATTATATCTATTTATATAATATATTTACCTAACCTAAATCTTAAAATAAAAACTAAATATATTTATTTATTTTTAGGTTAAATTTAAAATAAAAGGCTAATACTTTTTTATAATATTTTAAGTTAATAGCTTAATAGTTTCTATATAAATCCTAAATAAAGCTAAAATAAATTCTCTTTCTTAAAATATAACTATAATTTATATTATTAATTACTATTTTAAGTTATTATAATTATTTACCTAAAGGTATCTTTTCTTTTATATTAAGTATATTTTTTATAGTTATTATAATTTCTTAAGCTATAGTATTTTAGGTTAATTTTAGAGATTAGCTAAAGCTTAAAGTAAAAATAGGCAGATTAATTACTAGAATTATCTTTATATATCTTTTTGCTATAGCATATAGTCCTAGTCTTAGGCCAATCCCTTTCACTCTGGCATTAGAGAGTAACCCTGGAGCGCGAGAAGGAGTACCATAAGGCGATATGCCCTAAGGAGCCTTCCGAGAAGAACAAAGCCCTCAGGGAGAGGGCTTACATCATTGACGAAGCTCGATATGAGCTTTGCAAGAAACTTGGGTGGAAGCAGACTGCTGCTTCACATGAACTCAACAAAGAAACCGGTGGCAAGGAATGTGTATCTCAACGGAGCTGGAGACAGATCCGTGATACTATCTTTCCAAGCGACACCGTCACAGTGGATGAGTCTCACGAGCTTGTTGCAAGAGTCGAGAACGAGACGAGAAACGAGATGTTCTTGACGCAGTTCCGAGACGGAGACTCACTTGTCCCAACACAGATACAGATGAACACGATCTCTCAGCCGCCCCCGACGGTTGACAACACGTCTCACCTGTCCACGGTCCTGTCTGAGGTGACTGCCCCTCTCACAGGTCCAACGACGATTGCTTTCTCTGATCCTGGTCCGGACGGCAAAGACGACATATTTGGGTTTCTTCCATATCCCCCAGTTCCTAATGTCCATGAATACGAGTCTGCAAACTCTTTGACTGGTGCAGGAAAATGGGACACTAGCAACTTGGATCTGGGACCGGGGCCTTACATAGATTTTGAACAGTGGCTAAATTCAGAATGACTTGGTGGAGGGAGAGTGATGGAGAGGATATGGACTAAATTGCCAAACTTGATGGAGGAGTTTAAACTTGGAATTTTCTGGTAGAATGGACACTACTCAGCTTTATATAGCCTTAATAAATAGGACTGTTTCCTTGAGAGTGAAGTGACTCAGCGTGAATGTGCGAATTATGATGCCGTTTGTTTGCTGACTTGAGGCCATCTATTTGTCACTTGGGCTGAAAGGGATGCCACAAGTGAGTAATCGATATGCTGTGCGTCTACCACGAAAAGGCTGCGCGTCATCATCGAAATTACAATAAGCTGAAATAAAACATTGTATTGGTTCGGATGCATCTCTTGATCAGCATTTATCTGATGACTGTCCTCGTGAACTTCTGCACGCAACCTTCAAGGTAGTGAACAGGGATAATTTACAAGGGCGCGCCGCGAGACATCTCACGCCTTTAATGCAGTTTCGGTGTAATGGCATATACTGCAATAATGGTTATTCTTATCAAATCATCATAAATCTCGACGTTATAAAGATATCCGATCTCGGACTAGGCTCGGCTGCTGGGGCGCAATTGACTTTAAGTGGGGCCTACCGAGCCTTCAATCGTCTCAAGCCAAAGTCGCTCTGACCCTCATCAACATTTCTTTACTCTCAAGTCTGCGCCCTACGGATACATTCACCCGAAAACAGACGCTATGCGTGTTGATAACGTCGGTATGGGTGATACTATCGATACGGAGCACAGTGCCCCTCCTGATGCAACCTCCAGTGGGGGGCCCTTTTTGGACTTTGACGCATTGGCCTTTGATCCTGGTACACTCGAGTCGAACACATATGAATCTGCTTTTGAGAATGGATTGGAGGGGAATGACTTCGAGTTCAACTTTGACGACTTATGGTCTGCAGATACGAACCAACTCCCTCTCACGGCAGATGACACCATTTTCACGGAGACTCATCAACTTCAAGGAGATACCAGCTTGCAACATGATGCTCTACAACGCCCAGGGACTAATCAACTCGCACTCAACTTCGGGGACCTCATGAGAGATGTTTCTGAATCTCCATCTTCAACTCGATCACCCAGCATCCTTACTCCGCCAATCCCTTCTCCCCTCCCGCCAAAGATCGGTCATCGCTTCACTCTCGATGCCATCCGCTCCTTGAAGGACTGGTTTGCTAGAAACACCGACAACCCATATCCAAATGAAGAAGAAAAGAATATGCTGGAGCTCCAGACCAGCTTGACTCGAACTCAGATTACGAATTGGCTAGCAAATGCTCGAAGACGGAGAATTACTACAGATAGCGGAAGTCAGACAGCTTCAGGGAAGTCTGGCAAGGCTCCTTCCGAGTATACTCCAACACGAGCTGGTACACCAATACCACGAAGACGGTCTGAGAAGGGGATGCATCCTTTGCAGAGATGGGTCGACTCACCACCTGAGAATGAGCCGGCTGCTGTGTCTGCTATTGCCCGGGCGATGGCTTCAGGCCAATTAGTCACATCCAGTATGTTACCTACACCCAACGCAAGGTTGGAACTGACAAGAGCAGGAAGTCGAAGTCGGAGAGGCACGTTCTCAAGTGATGAGAGAATACCCCGAAGACGTGGCCATAGATCAACAACTAGCAGTCTCGGAACATCGAGAAGCACATCAGCGGATTCACGTTCCTCCCACGGCTCCATTAGTGGTACCTCATCTCACAGCCGAGGCAGGTCGATCCAAAAACGAAGACCCCAGAAAACATCACTTATGAAACCCCGGCTCACGTTCCAATGCACATTCTGTACCGAAACCTTTGGTCGGAAATACGACTGGCAACGTCATGAAAATTCATTACATTTGTCTTTGGAACGGTGGGAGTGTTCCCCTGACGGCCCAACAACCACGGATCGAGATACTGGCCAAGTAATCTGCCTATTCTGCGGTGAAAATAGCCCAAGTGATGAGCATATAGCTGGTCATAATCCATCTGCATGTCAGGAAAGATCATTTAGCAGGAAAGACCACCTCAAACAACATCTGCGCCTGGTACACAACGCCAAATTAACCGACCTTTCTATGAAACTATGGAGGACAGCACAACCAGATATCATTTCAAGATGTGGATTCTGTCAAGCTTCCATGACGAGATGGATTGATAGAGTTGACCATGTTGCTAACCACTTCAAGATGGGGTGTACCATGAATAATTGGGTTGGCGACTGGGGATTTGAAGATGATATATTGAAGACCATAGAGAAGGCTTTACCACCATGTAGGTACCGTAGAACGCTTTGAAATGTGCTGCTAACTTGTATCAGACTTGGTCGAATTGGAACGTGGAACCCCATTCCCCTTCGCAGCGAGTGGCAGACCCCCTGATTCTCCTCGAAGTGCATACGAGCTCATCACGCTAGAGTTGGCATACTTTATTTCGAATCACAACGACAATATTGGAAGTCTTCCGAGTCACGAAAGTCTACAATTGGAGGCATGTCGCATCATGTTTGCCTCTGAAGTAACATTTCCTGAACCTAGTCTGGACAGTCACGGGAGTCCATCATGGTTCAGAGACTTGCTTCTGTCCTCTGATGAGATTGCTCAACAAGCTCGCTTCGCACCGATTCGATCGAGTACAGAAAGTAGGCTTTCTGTCTTGAGGGTCAAGGGCAAGACCTCGTTATTTGAGGGGTGTCCACTGGAGTCACGACTGCAAGCGTTCATGCGTGATCGAAGGATGAGGGGGCTGTCCGATGTATCGGATGGAGAACTACAAAAAGAGGCAGGTCGTATTGTCATGCAGATGGAGAGCGAGCTTCAAACGAAACCGCAATATGTTGCAAACTGGCTTCGCGGGTTTCTTTATAACTCAACGAACTGGATAAGCGACTTTCGGCGGCGTGCAGAACTTATGTCAGCCGATGACAGCTGGAAACTCCCATTGCCGGGTAATATGGCATGGTCTACTGACTCGAAAAGTGTCCAGGCTCAGCATGATCTATCTTGGATGAACAACTCGTCTCTCTTTGACGGAAATGACTGGTCTTTCGGAGGCCAAGCTGGACCATCGGACACAAGCATGACCTGGCAAGTAAACGAACCAGCGAATAACGTTGATCAACCCACGTTCGATGCATCGCTCGATGACTTTACATGGCTCTGGTCAGACGATAAATCACCACCCAAGATACCACAGACGACCCCGAGTCCTGGAGCAGAAGGCGAGTCTGGCCTTCGACCGACGTGGCTTGGTCCGGGGATCTATGTCTTGAATGACCCTAATCACCTCCCGTGGTTTGCGCGCGAGATGAAGAGATGGGTAAAAGCAGCCATGTCACCCAATAACCCAATCTGTCATGTTCCTTCGGATGAGGAGCTTAGACATCAAGCTCGATGTCTGCTTTACAATGAGTAAGTCCGCGCCCTCTTGTCATTTGACGAATCCAACTTACCCTGTCAGTGACGATCCTTGGAACCAAACGCCTGCAGACCACGCGCAATGGTTGGAGATGTTCAAGAAGGAGGTTGGAATTATTTAAGCCACGGGCAAGAGTGTCCCTACCCGTACCGAGAGGACGGTGAAGCGCAAACCCGCCACCACAACGAGCCATGGAAGGGCAGTCTATGGGTGGAAAGGCTTCTGCGCACAGAGCGAATGGAAGTGGACATAGGAATGCACCGAAGGATCCTTTAAGTCCTTTCGAACCTTGACAAGGAAGACTTCGACCTCTTCAGCCGTCCATCCCAAAGCTCGAGTAAACGGACCGATGGTGATTGCGTACAGACCATCATAGATGACACTCCTATTGTAGAGTCCAATCATCTTGAGACTTGGGTCTTTTGCCCACGGTCCCACTGGCACCTTCTTGATCTCGTGGCGAATATTGACGAATCCAGCGTCGTGCAGTCTATCAGGATTCTTCTCGGCAGCGTGCATCTCGATGCCTGACTTGGCGAGGGCAGCTCGAATGTTGGCTACCATTTGCGGTGGTGTAAAGTCGGGACGTAGTGTTCCATCGTCGCATCCGTATACCCATCGGAATTCGGGAAGCTCGATCCAACCTCCTGGCTTCAGTGCACTGCGAATGTCAGCTGTGAGCACCCATCGGGGGCGTGAGTGTTACCGGTAGATCTGTCCCAGCAGCGCAGGCCAATCCTTGATTGCCATGGACATGTTGCGCAAATGGACAAGGTCTATTGAGTTTTCGGAGTATAGCCACGGTGCTTCGGCGTCGTCGACGAGGAATCGAACATTGGGAGGAACCCACGGTGGTTGAATGGGACTGAGATCGATCCCAATGACTTCGGCGCTTGGATATTCATCGCCCACTACAAGGCGTCAGCATTCTTCTTTCCGCCTCGATTATTTTACGTACTGTCAATTGCCCAACTTCCAGTTCCTGTCCCAACATCGATGATCTTCTGAGGACGGTCCAATGGCGCATTATGCAACTTTCCACCAAGAAGATGCACTGCAACCGTATGCTTCATATCCTCTCTTTCTTGCTCGGGCAGATCATTTGGGAATTGGTATAAGCCCTCTTTAAATTTGTGATATCGCCGACTATTCTCGAATTGATAATCGCGCACACTCGATGCTAGAGATGACGACTGTGCGGAATGCTCGGATGAAGCGTATCCATCATCCGTTGCGACATCATCGCTCGTCGGAGGAGGTGGGTGATCTGGTTCAATTGGAGGATCATGCTGTTGTAGCTCGGGGACTCGATACAAGGAATTCGTCGGGGGGTCTGTTTCATCGGCCATGATGAATTAATTGCTGGTAAACAAGTTGAGGAGAATGCCCGGGGAAGTGGAGCTTCTATCTATTAGTGAGTGACCATCCCCATTTCCTGGTTCTTGAGTGATATCGGGGACGGGAGATCAACAGTCCGTCGCTGGATCAGAGCCCGTCTCCGCCATCACTGCAACCAACCCCACCACGAGTGTTTTTCTGCTGTTGGTTTGTATCACGCTGCTTATCTTATGCTGTTGGTCGAGACAAACAGCAGCCACAACTGATTCTCATTGCTTGGCGTGTCATTTATGCTTAATTGGTGAGACGCCATGGAGCCGTTCAAACTCTCCCTGCAAGACGGCACAGTGCTCTCTGGAATCTGCAACATTCCATCGTCGCCGTCAATTTTGAAGCATAGACCGTTGGTAGTTGGACTTCACGGGGGTTGCTATACGAGTCACTACTTCGATGCTACCCCAGAATACTCGGCGAGGGGTATCAGTGAGGCGCTCTCTGTGCCGTTTGTGGCTATAGATCGACCGGATTATAGGGATACTACGCCCGTGGGGAGCATTCCCGAGGGATCAAGCTATCCTGAACAATGGGGACGAAGACTTCATGAATCCATTCTCCCGACCCTTTGGAAAGAGTATGGACTGCCCAATGCATGCACATGCATCGTTCTTCATTGTCACAGCCTCGGAGCCAACGGCGCAATTGTCGCATCATCCCTGCACGCAACCTCATCGTCACCTGCATATCCCCTCGGCGGTATCGCCATATCAGGCTTTGGCTCCTTGTTAAAAGACACAAGCGGCCATGTTTCGCAGCCCGATCTTCCACCCTCGTATTTGAACATCCCTGTCGAAGTAAAAGACAAGACTTTGCTTCTTCCAGGTACGGCAGACGAAACTGTTTATGCACAGTCTGAGCGCCTCGACCACGCCATTCCGTTTGAGGAACTTGCAGCGCTGAGAAAGTCTTGGTTGGGGGAGTGGAAGGGCAAATGGGGTATTAATGTTACGGTGCCGATTATGATTGCTTTGGCGCATT
The DNA here is from genome assembly GCA_022627125.1 of Fusarium chuoi. Classification (NCBI taxonomy): domain Eukaryota; kingdom Fungi; phylum Ascomycota; class Sordariomycetes; order Hypocreales; family Nectriaceae; genus Fusarium; species Fusarium chuoi. Next base: position 252,144 of record JAJALE010000885.1, on the reverse strand, counting down.
TGGATCATTATTGGGATGCTACGGAGGAGCATTTGAAGCATTTTAGAGACGGGTTTCCGAAGAGTGAGAGGGTAGATTTGAGTGTCGTAAAAGCGGCACCGCATAATATTGAGCTGAGCTATTGGGGTCCTGGCTGGTATGCGAGGAGTTTTGGGTTCGCGGTTGAGTGTGCGGTTTCACTGGCATTGCAGAAATGAGGGTTAGTTGATTTGTATATTATAGTTACCTATATTATACACGATGAAAGCGCGCAAGTTATCACTTCTGTTAAATAACATTATAAACGAACTTTCTATAGATCACAAGTTTATCAAGATAGTGGACAAGGACTGAGGTTAGGTTGGAATGAATTATACTTTGGCAATGATGATGAACACTATATCCCACCAATATTCGACTCCTTTATTTATATACCTGATAGGTCCTGTAAGACTGTTATGTGGTAGATTCTCATCGCATTGGTCGAATGACCTGACTCATCAGTCATAGGGCGCGCCCCTCATCGTCAAACTCGAAGACAAAAGCAGAAGAATCCGTCACTTTATTTCTCTATCCTTCTCACTGCAAGAAGTTACCATGAGTCAAAGACCACCTCCGGGTGTCCTGGACGCCTTTGGTGTAGAGGACTCTCTGATACACGTCCCAGGAGGCCGAGGTCTTTGCTATCGAACTTCGCAAAGCATTCTTCTCCGCCCTTCAGATGATGACAAAGAATCTGAATACATCGCAACACTCTGCAAGTCTCTGCTTGAGCTTCGTCCTATCAACTACCGCGTCCCTAGGCCAATCCCAGCTTCAGGGTCCCCTGCGAGATATGTTTGTGATGGCTGGGCGGCCTGGGAGTATCTTGAAGGGAAGGCGACTCCTCAGGGAAACTTTGATATTCTTATGAGAGCTTGCCGTGCCTTTCATGCTGATGTCATGAGATTGGCTACTGAGAAGCCCATGTTTATGTCGGCAAGACAGAATCGATTTACAGAGGCGGATCTTGTGACTTGGGAGGAAAAGAAACTCTAGGATGTCGAGGAGATCAACAGCGATGTTATGGCTACTGTTCAACCAATCCTTGACCAGCTTCTGAAGTTGCGACAGCCATTCAGACAAGAGATCAAGAACCAGCTTATCCATGGCGATTTAACCGGAAACGTTCTGTTTAAGACAGAGAACAGCAACCCTCCGGTAATCATCGACATCACGCTTTACTGGCGACCAGTTGACTATGCAGAAGCTATCATAGTCGCAGATAGGCTCATCGGGTTAAATGAAGATCGGAAGTTAGTCGGGATGCTTGGCACGGATCATACAAGGGTCCAGCTCCTCGTGAGAGCATTGTACTGGCGGTGCTTGTGTTTTGCTATTGATCCGATTCTCCCTTGGGTGAATGAGAATCTCCCAAAGGCGAACTTTACAGGGGCTATTGGGATCGTAAGGGAATTGATGGGCGAGTACATTTGAGATACTGAGAGAAAAGTTGTTGGGTGCTTACAGTAGTCTCGATACGATACACAGAGCTGTATGATACCATGATGGCTTTCAAGAGACTCGTAAGGGTTCATCATTTCTAGAATAGCATTTATAACTGCCTGTCTGCATTCGAACAGCTCAAGACATGGATGGTTCGCTTATCTTTCAATATGGGCTGGTACATGCTGTACAAGAACTGCCGCATGCCCAATCTGGCAAGCTAAACCTGTTTGCTAAAGCTTGATACCCGATAAGCGGCGCATTTTTCCTCCGTAGAACTAAATATTAAGCTTATTTCTCACGCACTGTCTCCCCCGTCATCCATTGGTTCGTCGCTGTCAGCATGGATTGCCAAGCAGCAAACCCACGCTTACATAACCCTCTCTGCCGTCATCTCCCACCAAGGGATATCTCACCTTCGTTACCTAACTTTGAACAGTCATCAAATAAAATGGTCGGTGTTCCGAGCAGCCGCGGGTGCAACTCTTGTCGAAAAGCAAAGAAGAGGGTATGTATGAGCTATTATCCTCTTGGAGGTGAAGCTCTGACTAATGAGACAAGTGTGATCAAAAACAGCCAAAATGCGGCCGCTGTATCAGACTTGGGGATGAGTGCGTAGGCAGTGGGACAAGACGCTTCAAATTTCATCAGTACAAGCCTGATACGCAGACTACACAACTTATCACGCCTCCTGCTGAAACACCTAGCAATGATACGACTAGACTGACAGCGGAATTTATATCGCTTATGGAGATTAATGATGATCGGTTTGGTTTTGAAGCATATGGCCCTTATTTCTTTGCAGATCTTCCTCGGCGTATGGGCTCGAATTCTGCCCTTGATACTACCACTTCTGCCATGATAGCATCGTTCCAAGCAATCCGTCTGCGGAAGACTGCTGACAAAAAGACTTTTTCTCTTTATGGGAAGGCGTTGAGGTCCTTGCAGAGCTGTTTGAGTGATGATAATCAACCGGTCATGCTTAAGCTGGAACTCGTTTTGATGATGATGTTATGCCAGGTAATGATACCCAGTCAAATGTCTTGGTTTCGGCACTGACGGTGTTAGATCTGGCTTGATAACAAGCATGCCAATAAACATCGAGGGGTAATAGCGTATTTGTTGAAAGAAGCTGTATCTCAGGGCGAGATTCTTCACTCAGGGGATATACGAGCCTGGTGTTTACAAGCGGTAAGGCCTTATTCTATTCATCCATAACTTGGCTGATCAGAGAGAGTAGATATACGCCGCTCTATGCGATCCGAAAGTTGAACTCGGCTCATGGTTCTGGGACGTAGCCGTCCAAGACAATCTCATGACACGACCATACCACTACGAACAGAACCTCTACTGCTTCGAACTCGGAGCAATAGGTGATTTACCTGTGTTTCTTCGAGATCCTGAGAGATATCTCTACCAGTTGAAATGCTACTACAACATTCTCTCTCAAGAACGACTAGTGATGAAGAAGCTCTACGAAGAAGCCATGGTGGCAACACTGCCAACGGATGCATCACCTACGTGCAGAATGAAAGCCATAGAGTACGCCTCCGGGCACGCAGGTCTTCTCGTCCAAGCAGCACTCATCGGCCCAACACTCAAGCCTTTTGGCGTTCTTCCAGATTACACACAAGACTCTCACGAGATATGCGATGACGCGATACTACTTGCACATCGATGCCAGATATTCAGGCCATGCGGAGCGTCCTACGTGCCTGAGCTGTTGAAGTTGGTCTGGGCATCTTTGGATGATGGATATAGACATGAGGAGCTGGAGAAGTTGATGGATGAGTATGCTGAGGATGTTCAGGGTGCGAGCTATCTTGAGGAGGCCAAGAATATGAGGGAGAGGCTTGACAGTCTTGGCTGGAGCGATCAACAGCGGTTCTTGGAGGGGAGGGATGAAGGGCTCGAGACACCGCCACCGTGTGTGATTTTGTGAGATGAGATGACATCAGAAATTGTATTGAAGCGTGGGATGGGATTGGAACAAATTGTTTGGTAAAGCTACACCGTTCAAAATTTCACATATCCCAGCCCCAGCCAGATGAATGTCATTCCCTACCTAGGGTAAGTTATTTGCCTGAGGTTCCGCCTGGTAGGGCATTGATGCTAATTTTAGAACCCAATTACACCATCAACGAAGCACCACGATGGCTGCATCTCTAATTCCTGCACCTCGTCATAGTAAGCCATCAAGCTAATCTCATTCTGCCTGAGCCAAATTCCCTCACCCTCACGGCCTCACCATCTCTTCTCTTGATCTTGAACATTTTTGGGAAAACATCCGCTGCGCAAAGCTTGCCCAACTGGGGCCTCTTTTTCAGCTCCTGCAGATCGCGAGGATGATCCCTGGGCATCGCCACCCCGCTATTAGTGATCTAACAGCAGCGGGTGGTGATATGGTTGGCGAGAGTTAGTGCTGTAGCTGGATCCCTGTGTCAGCCACAGTGCGCTAGATGGGTAGTGTACCCCTCTAATTCATGACTTGATGAGCTGTTTGCTCTCGACAGTACGAAAATGGAATCAAGTCCCAAGACTTTAGTTTGAGTTGGTCTCTGAGATTGACAAGATGCTAACTACATGCGAGCGTTTATCCCACGATCATCATCGCCGCCCTCATAAACAAGGCAAGCAAGCATAGCCTGCGCCCTGGAGGATCCTCACCAAAAGCAAGGAAGCCTGAAGCTCATCAAATGACAGCCCTTCACGACATTACAGCCACCATTGGAAACCACCATCTAGCATCTAGCGCTCTCTCGATACGTAGTAGCTTCAATTAAACCCCTGTCATGGCGGTCTCATGCCCTGGAAGCTTGGTGAGTTAAGCTTATTTCAGTGCCTATCCCCGTCGATCAGCCTTGCGGTGTGAGTCTCCCTCGGATAGCCCTACGGTATTTCAAGGCCTTGCTCTCCCAGTCCAGCCTTGGGACTGCCACTGTTGTCTCTGCTCGCGTCTTCCTCTTTTGCCTCAGCACTTGATCACCTCCAAATATTGCATACCCTGTGCTCATGGCCGATAAACCCACAACTGCCCCTCAAGCATCAACCATCCCCACAATGACAACCGCCGAAAAGTCATCTTCTGGCTTCCTCAAGGTCATCGCCTTCTTCGACCTCGTCGTCAAACTCGCCGCGACGGGCGCGCTCATCGGAATACTCGTGCTACTTGTGCAGTTCAACAACAACATCGACAAGCTCTTCAACGGGAGCAGATCTCTCCCCGTTCGTGTCTCCGATGCCGCGCCGTTGCGCATCATGCCCGGTTATTCGGGCACCTTCGATGTCCGTATGACGAATAACGCGAATAACCCCGTGTGGTTCAAGGTGGACAATTAAACAGAGGATTAGACGTGTATAATGTTTCGGCGCTTGGTGGTAGTCGGTCTCATTTCGGTGGGAGATGGCGGTGGGCGGTTCATTTCAAGGCTTGTAGCGTGTTAATGCTATTCTGGTGGCGTGTTATGGATACTTACCTGCGCTGAGACTCCAATAACATATTTTTTATCTCGTGATCATCATGCTAAACAGGTCAAGTCTTTTATGATCTATGTCACTGCAAGAACAAGCTAAGGGTCGCGTTGCAAGACGCGACATATCCATCACGACGGCAATTGAACCGAGCACAAAGGCGACGAGACAACAGTCTTCTAGAAAAAAAAAGAGTATCATTTAGCAAACACCATAAACTAAATGCGAGCTATAAATAGTCTAAGCAGATCAAATATATATGTCTTTCCCGTGCCGTAACTGACTGATTATTCCCGTGCGCCCGTCTAAGGTAAGGTAATGGTACCGAAGGAAACTCCCGATCGGGTGAAACCGTTGAATTCCGGAAGAGGGGGCTCAGGGATACACGTGACCACCCGGATCGTGACCGTTGCCGGCCCCACCCGGGCCGAGGATTTGAACGCCGAGAAAATAACGTGGGAGAAACGCCATGAGTGGTAGGAAATTTGGTCTTTGTCGAATTCAAATAGACGCCGCTAGTGGTCTTTCTTCTTCTGTGTATGTGCGGTTTTTATCTGCCTCGTGCTGGGTATTTTGTTGTGTCTTGTTGTTGCTGCGCTGCTCCCGAAGTCGGCCACGCTCAGGCTTTCCATGCGGCAAGGTTGCCGAGCAAGCCGCGAACGCTGTTACGGCTCTCTTCTAGAACAGCGGCGTCTCGTGTTTGCTGTACCTTCGACTCGACGGCTTGTAGGACGCGCAAGTGCTCCTTCTTGAGCTCCTCGAATCCATCGTCAAGCTGCTTGTGCCATGGGTACAGGACACCCACCTGGAAGCTGAGTGCCGAGCCAGCAATGACAAAGTTGGTGATGGAGAGGGCGCGAGTGATGATCATGGTGACTGATTTGAAGGATTTGTTTTTACTGACTTGTAGAGAGTAATGCGGTTGTGCGAATGAAGAAGCTGAAGATGTAGGCTTGGGCTGGCGACAGACACGTGAAGCAAGACACAACAAAGTTAGAGAAAAAAATAAAAGAAGGCAATGAAATGTGAGAGAAGAAAAAAAGAAGAAACAAGTTAAAAAGGAGTACCGACAGAAAAGAACAGCAGAGAAGAATCCCCGCATACGTACGTGACATTCGGCTTGTTGCCCAATTTATCCAAAAAGGTAAGGCCGCCGTAAATAAGCAGGAATCAACGGTCTCGGCTCGCGTGAGCAAGGGATGGTCGAGACTCTGACAAGTCATGGAGAGTCGGACCAGGGGCTGTCAAATGAGACGCTGCCATCCGAACTCCGGATTTCACATGTCCACTGTTCTTGCGCGCGTGTCTGTTGTCACTTGTCACTTGTCAAAGAGAGTTTGACATTTGCCACAACTTCATGATTCCCCACAATGGCACAGGGGTGTTGGAGTACGAGGGATTCGAGTCACTGAGTATTGGTCTCTTGAACTTGAGGTGAGCTTTTGGTTGTGAACTAGTTGCTCTTGAGCCTTTCGCATTTCGCTTAACGGTTTCGAATATTGAATCAATTGAACAATGCTTCTACGGGCCTTCTGGACTTAACCGCCGCCGTTAGCCGTCAGTGGGGTCACTAGGACAAGGTTCCCACGTGTCGAAACAGGGCTGCATCGGTTCCCCCGATTGTCTCCATTCTTCCGTACTGATGCCGGGTCAGTGACATCTCCCGTATCGTGTCTACATCCACCTCCGAGAGCGGCTCATCTACCGACCTTCGGTACCCATATCGCCGGGGTCGTGGATCCCGGATCCTCCAACCCATTGCTCCATCGTCAACCCGGACCGGAAGTGAGCAGCGATGTGATCTATTCGTTCTCCCCAGCTGTCCATCATGACTTGACAGAAACCGCATTTGCTTCTTATCATATCTTGTCGGTGTTGTAGCAGACTCAGATCCGGTTTCCAGCCATCCCACTTGCGACACCCATGAAACTTGTGAAGGTGCTGCCAGAGGTGGTCTTTGCGTGTAAACTTGCGCTCTGAAACAGGGCGTTCGGCACAGGTGTCGAATTCGTGAGCTTGAATGTGCTCGTCGCTGGGTGAGTTTTCGCCGCAGAAAAGGCATTGCGGGCCACCTTCACTCATGCGCCACACTAAGAATGATTGATCTGGCGTGACAGGCAATGCGCAAATCCATGAGTCAAGACCTGGGAGATGAATTGACCGTTCATGACGAACCCAGTCGTACTTTTTCTTGAAGCTTTGTCCGCAAAATGTACATTGGAACGCGACGAGCTTCTTTGTTCGTGACCTCGAGGATGCAGTCCTAGATACTGAGGGCCCTTCTACCACTGAACTACTACCAGAGCGCGAGAAGAATGCCGCATCCCTTGAGCGAAACGAGTAACAAGAAGATGCTGAGTTGGACGAGGCCTCTTGAAGATTAGAAAGCCAGAGAGAGTCATTGCTCGCAGATGACCCTGGTCCATCAGATGCCGCCGCATCGCTATCCAGCGAACTATGTCCACTTGACTGAGCAGCAAGGGCATTTTGAATCGCCATCGCTGAAGCTGGCTCCTCATCGGGCGGAGAATTTTTCCAGCGATCCAATGGTGACATGTTTTTGCGGAGGTAATGCGGCATGGGGGATCCTGGTGCAAATCCTTGACGACCCCGGCCAGGCGATGCAGAGTAAGTCGAGGAGAGTCGATGGCGTCGTCTAGTATTGGCAAACCAATTGACCACTTGACTCTTACTCAATCCTGACTGTTGAGAAAGACTAGCTTTCTCTTCCTCTGATGGGTAGGGATGGTCCAGATTGGAAAGGTACCAATTTCGCAGCACCCTCGTCTTTCGCACTGATCGAGTATTCGCTCTTTTGCCCGACAGTGCTGCCATTGTAAGGCCCTGCGATGATTGACCTTCATCAACTGTCGCAGGTACTCCTAGGATGCTGTGCTCGCTAACCCCGTGGAGGCGACCGATGACAGGTTCTGACGTTTCGAATTCCGAGGGTTTCCTCTTCTTCTGCCCTGCCAGACTACATTCGCGGAACAAGGCGACACAGCTCGAACAGCTCTTGGTAGGGTTCGGGTTCGCTACGGTAGTTTGCAGGATCAGACACTGCAAACGGGTTCGACGACAGTTGGTGCATGGCACAGGGGGATATGATGCTCCATTCTTGACAAAGAATTCCTCAATTGTGGTCATGGGCATTTTAATGGGATCATTGGAAGCTGGCAACGGCGCTGGAATGCCCCAATCTGTGGCCGGTTGATTGAGAAAAGAAAAGTCCTGGTTGAGATCGTCTGCGGGAGCCTCGGACGCCGCTTTAGCCTGCTGAAAATCGGCATTCCAATCAATCTGAAAATCCGGGATCTCGGTGTTTTGAGTGTTGAACGCCTCTTGAGGATTGATGGTCTGTAGCATGGTGTCGATATTCGCTCCTTCAGCAAGTGGATTTGACGGACTCCGCGCTTGAGGGGCTGGGTCATCAATTTCGTCGTAAGGAAGAGTCAACGCAGCATCTTGGCCGCCGGTGAAGAGAAGATCATCCAGTGAAAAGTCCATTATGACACTGTGATGAGGGCAGTGGCCTCTCAGCGACTTCAGAGGGTTGATGAAGAGGCATGTGAAGAAGATGTTATGTTGAAGTGGAGTTTTGGGAGAAGTTGCGATAACGTCACGCGTAGCCTTCGCTTGAAGCGATGTCGGGCTTAGTCACAGCCGCGATGCAAGTGACAGCGCGCACCGCCTCTTTTGGGTATACTTAACGACATTCTTTGGTGTTTTATTGCAGGTCATCATTTGTTGTTTATTCCCCAAGAAGAGAGAGATCGGTCGTTATCGCACCAATTCGCACGCCCGGCATTGTCAAATTGACTGTGTTGTCGAAGGAAAAACAGGTTGGTACTTAGAAGGCGCTGCACTCGCTCACCATACTGAACCTGCCCTTGATCAGCACCGACTTTGATGGTTTCCAAACGAAAGTCATACAATGGTCTTGGATAAATTGTTTCTTTGTCCTTACTGTGATCAAATGCATTAACTTTCTTGCAATACAGTTGCCGGTTACAGGGTGGCTATCAATGGTTCTGGAACTTAAAACGTGCTACTACAATTCAGGCAGACTGGCCATCCCTTACAGCCGCAATAACCAGACCTTATTGTTCCAGACTCAATGAAAACATGCTCAAAAACTCCGCCGGTGTATAATGTGGCTAATACAATTGACCTTTCTGTCGAATCGAAATGCGGAACGACACAGGAAGCTATCTACACAGTCGATTAAATGCGACCGTACTCCGTATAGAATCGCCCGTTTCTGCATAATCTTACGAGCCAACCTAAGCTAGCCTGCATCAGAACAGCGGCCAAACATGCGATAATTCGACTTCATCACAGAACCATGACCCATCAAAGGACTATTAATAACAAAAGTGTAGATGTCTTGAGACTCAAGTCCTGCGAGAGACATCAATGATCTAATCGCGACGACTGCAAGACTTTGAATGGAGTATATGAATGAACCTGCTCACCGTGTGGGGGCTGTCCTGTCGCCAGAAGGCGCATCACCAATGTTAACTTGGGCGCATTCTCTTGCAAAATGTGTATAAAAATTTTGCGAATTTTCTTCTTCTCAAGACTTTTAGAACATCTCAAGACTCTATCATCTCCTCTTCCTTCATCTTCTCATCGAGTCTTGTTCTTGGCTTCCCCGCTCAATTCTCCGCATCAATCCTTCTTCATCGCCAGTTGGAGAATCCCAGCACAAACAACGTCATGACTACTCGTCGACACGTCCACTTCAACTCCAAAGCCAATTCATGGACTTCACCTGAGCCCGCCTCTACAGAAGCCGTTGATCGGTTTCACCAGAGTCTCCCCAACTATGAGCCAACTCCTCTTGTCAGTCTGGACAGCCTGGCTAAGGAGATCGGGGTCGGAGCTGTCCATGTCAAAGATGAGACGAACCGCTTCGGTCTTCCGGCGTTCAAGATCTTGGGTGCTTCTTGGGGCGCATTCCGCTGCATAGCCGAGAAAGTTGGGTTGCCACTTGACTCAGATATTGATACTGTCCGAGAAGCGGCAAAGGCTCATCAATTGACCTTGTACGCAGCGACAGAAGGGAATCATGGCCGTGCAGTGGCGCGGATGCGTGCCATCTTTGATATCTCAGCTGAGATTCATGTCCCGGCGTCTATGCATCCTTCTACGGTCAAATTGATTGAGTCTGAAGGTGCAAAGGTTGTTGTATCAAAGGGTAAATATGAAGATGCGACGCTTGAGGCCGAGTCTGCGTCCAAGCATGAGCAGGGGATCCTGGTTCAGGATCATGCATTCGGTGACTACCAGACTGTTCCACAGGCAAGCAATATTTCCCGATCAATGACCATCCCCAATTCTAACCTGTTGTAGTGGATTGTCGATGGCTATGGTACCATGATGCGAGAGGTTGACAAGCAGCTCGGTTCTACCAAAGCTGACTTGGTCATCGCTCCTGTCGGAGTCGGATCATTCGCCCAAGCTGTCATCTCACACTTCAAGAGACAGGGTACAGCCACTTCTACGTTGACAGTTGAGCCTGACACTGCGGCGTGTTTGTGGAAGAGTCTGGAGAAGGGCGAATTCACTGAGATCCCGACGATTGGCACCATCATGGCTGGTCTCAATTGCGGAGCGCCTTCGACAATCGCATGGGACTTGTTGAAGAACGGTGTTGATGCAAGCTTGACCGTATCAGACTACGAGGCTCACCAGTCCGCCCTGTATCTGCAATCTCAAGGCATCAACGCTGGACCCTGCGGTGGCTCGACTCTGGCTGCGCTGAGGCGGCTTACACCGGATGACAAAAAGGCCCTTGGACTGAATGAGAAGTCCAATGTAGTGATATTTTGCACAGAGCGAAACCGAGACTACGATATACCCCACGACGTTTCTGGCAATGACCCAGTTGCACTCACTCAGACCCTTGTTCAGATCAACTCAGCCAGTCCCGACTTGGGTTCTGTTCCCGGACCTGGTGAGATCACCATCGCTCGCTATGTCGCTGCATGGCTCGAGCATAGAGATCTTGAGACGCATTGGGTGGAATTCGAAAAGGGTCGCCCCTCTGTCGTTGGCGTTGTTCGTGGCTCTGGCGGCGGAAAGAGTATCATGTTCAATGGACACATCGACACGGTGACTATCATGGGCTATGACGATGATCCGTTAAGCGGCAAGATTGTAGATGGGCGCCTTTATGGTCGGGGATCCGCTGACATGAAGGGAGGCGTCGCAGCAGGCATGATCGCGCTTGCTAATGCCAAGAAGCTTGGACTTCGTGGTGATGTGATCTTCACTGGTGTTGCCGATGAGGAGAGCTTGAGTAAGGGAACAGAAGACATCCTTCGCGCTGGATGGAGAGCAGATGCCGCTGTTGTATCAGAGCCAACGAACCTCGAGATCAGTCACACGCACAAGGGATACTGTCACATTGAGATCAAGGTCCATGGACTGGCTGCACATGGTTCACGGGCTGATCTAGGTATCGACGCGATTGTCAATACCGGCCATTTCCTCGTGGAGTTCGGTAGATATGCGAAGAAATTGCAAGAAGGCCCAGGCCATGAGACCCTCGGAACAGGAACCGCACACGCTTCACTGATTTCCGGCGGCGAAGAGGCATCGTCGTATCCTGCACAGTGCACCATCATTGCAGAGCGCCGAACAATTCCTGGGGAGACCAATGAAGCTGTCCAGAAGGAGTTCGACGACATTATTGCCAAGGTAGCAAAGGATGTCACCGACTTCAGGGCAGAAGCCAAGATCTTCTTCAGCCGCCCGCCCCAGTTCATAGCGGCTGACCACCCTTTCACCAAGCTCGTCTGCGGCATCGTAGGCAGTGTCACTGGCAAAGATGCGGTCATTGGCGGTGCCCTGTTCTGGACTGATTGCGCTTTGTTGGCTGAGAAAGGGATAGTGCCTCTGCTGTGGGGACCAAAGGGAGAGGGACTTCATGGAAAGGAGGAGTTCGTTCACGTCAAGTCAATTGAACAAGTGGCTGAGGGATTGACCAATATAGCGGCTGAGTTCTGTAAGTAGTTAGATAGACAATGCCTTGTGCATGGAGTGTAATTGAGGAATACTCCTTTGTTCTCATCTGAGTTGACATAGTGACTCTCTCGTCTGAGCAGCCTATGACTCAGGACAGGCTATAGAAGGGACAAATAGATGTTCTAAGCACCTGAAAAGCCACTGTGAAGCCAGGGATTGCTTCTGTCAGTGGAATCATGGCCCTGACACTGGAACAGCTGGTTCGCATCGATGGACAAACCTCCAGTGGCACCGAGCCTAGTTGATATATAATGTTTCCCGTCTTATTCTTCCATCTGCTTTTTCTGTTAGACTTTCAACTTCCTCCCTCACCAGGACTCGACAAGTTATCATCAACCTCTGCCTTTCTTCAAGTGGCCCATCCCCCTTAGCAATTCACCCTCGACAACACTACTCGTACATCTAACGACCATATCCCTCAAAATGGCACCTTCAATGCTCCCATACAACCTAGTCAGCGTCTTGCAACTGTATAAGAAGGACACAGACTCCGTCGCCGGTTGGCTTGCGTCAAAGGCAAATCACTATGGCTACAAGTCACAGACAGCCGAGCCCAACGATAAGGAGGCTCAGAACAAACCTTCCGGCCGCCTCAAGGGAAAGGCTCGTAAGGAGGCAAAGAGCCAGGCTACTGAACCCAAGGATAAGACCGATCAAAAGTATATTATCGCCTTGAAGGACTATGTCCCTATGGCCAAATTCATCGCCGCGCATCGGAAGCCAACTATCCCGGTGCCTGTGACGGTCTTTAATACAATTGGCCGAGTCATCGACCGGAGATCTTCGTTTAGAGCTCAAATGGTAAAGCACGGAATTGAAGTTGATGAAAATGCCAACCAAAACCATCTTCACTTCATCCGTGTCATGGAAACAGTCCGAGAAACCTTGCGGCCCAACATGAAGGAAGTTGGCAAGCAAAAGTCAGCCGAATCAGCTGAGCCAAGAAACGTTATCGAAGGGTTCAACTTGCTCTCACTGCAAGAGCCATCCCGTGAGTTCTTGAACGCTCTCGACGTCGAGCGCCCCCAACAGATGCCGGAAGACAACGCCACATACCAGGCAGAAGAACAAGATTCTTTAGACGATGCCTTGGTTACTTGGAACTTCCTGATGGTAGAAGCTGAGATCATCCGAAATCATATCGCGTGGGTTTGGAAAGGCCATCGCGACGGCCAGTTTGATCTCTCAGTTGCTGGAGTGATCACGGATACTGGAATCCATATGGTAGAGAGACTTGTGGGCCGGTCATTCAGACTCTTCAACAAACACGGCGGCTGTTTCCAAGTTGGGAGGATGTATTTCGGCATGAAAGCTGCTCAGCAGGATTATTCGCAACAGCAAATCGATGAGTGCTGGAGTGGCAAGCATGTCGATTCTCAGCTGTCTGAACTCTTCAACTCCACGTTCTCTCATGCGCTCTCGATCCTTGAGCCGCTGATCACGATGTTCCCGCGTCCAACAGAAAGAACCTTTAACACTTATGAGATGATGAGCATTCTCAAGACTCGCTGCAGAGTGCCAGGGAGCGACGCTGCTATCCTAAACCTCTCAGTTGACCAGTTGATGGCAGCGCGATTTTGGAACGAGGCCCTGGTGTTTGCCACGCATCGCACAGAGTGTAGTGTTATGGACAAATTCTCCTCGTATGTATTTGAATCAAGCGAGGATCATGTGATGTCGTTCGAACTGGCATTCGCACTTCAAGTTCATCTTGACGTGTTCCATATCATGCGGGACGACCTAGCACAAGGCTCATCGGAGTTTTACAAGCATGCGAAGGACTTAAGAGACCAACTCCAGGCTTTCGTTACCAGTCTCTCCCGTCCAGGCTCACCCCTCGGCCCTCCAAACGTTGATGAGAGTGTTTGTCGACTTATCCAGCATTTTGACAAGATCTTGGTATACTGTGACCCCCAAGGGGAACGTACCGAGCCAGAAAAAGGAACCAGACACCAAGGCAAAGGTACATTCGTGATCTTCGAGATCTTGCCAGCGTTTTCTGGTCTTTATTTATTTCATGCCAGAGTTGATGTGGCTGATATGGCACTGAGGCTTGTCAAAGATGCTGACGTAATGACAGTTATGGTTCATTTGCACAACGCCATGGAACAACTTCAGATGCTTAAGACGCCGTGGGTGGACATGGGATCGTTTCAGAACTGCTTCGAGGAGCACGATCTGTTTTTCATGGCGAAGCCTAAGAAGCGCAGTGACTTCCTCAAACACGTCCTAATCCAGCTTGGTTGTCCACCATCTGTTGTAAAATACCATCATCGAGGACGCAATAGGAGGGAACCACGAGAAATGTTCAAGTCCTTTACCCCTGAAATTCAGGGTGTAGCTCCGGTGTCCATGATATTCGCAGGAATAGTTCACAAACGTCTCATCCCCAATCTATCAGACGACGAGTTGGCTTATATTCTATCTGCTAGCCTATATAAGGAGGCGACCGCCGATAATGGTGCAGATGCCCTCGTCCCCCTCGACTCGGAAGAGAGAAAGAAAGCAAAGATTCGCTTCACAAAGCCCAAGTCTAAAGACCGGGAGCAATCTACACAGCTTTCTCCTGATCAACAGCTGAGGCAATTTGCACTAGCTTTGGCCGGAGAGTCGAGGGAGCTCGCATTTCCCTACATGGGAATGCACAATCTTTGCGTTTCGCTGTTCCACAACATCAGCGATCGATGCGCGTCAACACTAGATGCCCTAGACTTGAGAATTGATTCCCTTAAACCGACGCTCGATGTCATGCTAAAGATTATTTCGCTAGCCACCGCGCATGAGGTTGTGCCTCTTCGTGAGGCAGCCGAAGTCATTCAGGAACATATAAGCAACGAGTCAGCGATTATGACTGAGAAGATCGCAAATGTTGGCGCTTTTGATTTGATACCAAACTTCGAGCTGTACAAGATCCCTCGGCCAATGTTTGTCGAGGTCATTGCGGAACCTGACGAACATGAGGAAATCACCATTCCTTTCGAGGATAGCGACTCGTCATCCGGAGAAATGGAGGAAGTAGATGAAGTCCCTCACGAAAAGGTTGGTGAGAGCAGTCAGAGCTCTGTGATTCAGTAACCTGTTGAGTAAATCTTGTCATGGCAGACTCTTGGCCAAGTTCTTGATTGTGAGATGTGGAATGGGAACAGGGAGTTATGTTGTGACATATTGGATCATGGCATAGGAAATGACAGAAGGAGATACTCATCTTGATTCAGCCGGGCTCACTTTTGGAAGACATGGCGAATATATTGATGAGACCTTGCTAAGATCCCGGATGGAATAGGAGCATTACTTTTGCTAGATAGAGAATTTGAACGAACTCTACTGCCTTTGATATTATTAGTGAATCAAATGTATACAGCCATAATCGTGAATTTCTTACCGTTTCTAGGTAATTCAGAAACTTTATCACAATATTCAACTAGTATTTGAATACTTCACTATCACGGTGTAAATCTATTTCTTTGGTAAGTTTGTATTGTTGCTTGAAGTGATGACAGTTGTTGTGGTTTGTCATTAACATGGAAGAGGCATGTATGTTACATTGTAATTTGAGCTGAAATGTACTGAGTAAGCTTGAGCCTCTGTGCATGATGACGGCTGAAACATTACCTGACCAGGGTTGTGATTGTCACTGTAATCCTTGCAACTGACCCGTCCGTCTCGAAGCGATGGCACTCCGAGGTCAACGCAACGTCGTGATACGCTGTCAGATTTCACAGATTACAGATGAGATTGTCGAGTAACGATGCACAATGAGAAAAGAATGACTTGAAGAATGATTGTTTGCTTGTGACATGTTTGTTTGTCGTGCGGGGGAACTGTTTCAATTAGATGTAACCAGCCGAACCAAGTAGGTAAGAAAGCGTCCCCTTGCGGAAAGAAGAGAGATGAGAGAGGTTTGAGGTTGGTTACACTTCAAGCCAAGCAAGCAAAAAAGGGTTGGGTGCGAATAGCTTCAACGTAGCACTTGGAGTAGCAGCCGTTATCAAGACTGCAGCAATTGGTGATAAATGGCCGGATTGCAGCCGTAGGTTGTTGCATTCATGTTCCACAGAGAGCTAATCTCACTAGACTATCAGGCTATCTCCCTGTCGGAAGGTGATTGAGTGGCCACCCTCTTTTGAACGGGGTCGAAGATCATGCCTAGAGCCTGTCAGGTGGCTGGCCCTATCGCCTATCAGTGCACGGCTATCTCGACCCCGCGATAAGTAACGGGCATGGCCCCCAGCGTCGTGCATTTACTGGTACTGTAGGGGGTCCATTGGTAGGTACTGTAGGGGTTGGTAGGGCAGGCCGCAGGGTGTAACGTCGCACTGATGCGTCCGTCCGTCCTTCGTCTCATCTCTTCTCCTCCCCCCTCAATAATCTGCCCGCCCGTGGACCAGTGAGTGAGAGCTTTTGGGTGTTTATTTTGGTACAATCTTCGAATCTTACGGTCGCGTGCCACTCCTTCCAGCTCGTACCCATTATCGCAGGCTCCACTGCCACGCCACGGCCACGGCCACGGTCTCTTGCTTTCTTTATTATCACCATCTCCACCCCCGCCTTTTCAACGGGTTTAATAAATCAGCCAAAACATCCACCCACTTCCTCTCTTACTACGGTTCAACGGCTAACTCCAATTGAGCTTCACCATCAATCACCTTAATCATGGCCGACGAACAACCAACCGCTGCCTCAAAGGGCGGCATCTCAACTGAGGCTGACTACCATGATCACACCGATGTTGATCTCCCCCGTGGATGGAAATATCGACGATTCAGCCTCTTTGGAAAGACTCTCCCCTGGTATGCCTCGCCGCGCATTCAGCTTGGCATGGTCGCCTTTGTCTGCTTCATGTGTCCCGGCATGTTCAATGCCCTCGGAGGTCTCGGTGGTGGTGGTAAAACTGATCCCACGTTGGCTGACAACATGGT
Source organism: Fusarium chuoi (assembly GCA_022627125.1). Classification (NCBI taxonomy): domain Eukaryota; kingdom Fungi; phylum Ascomycota; class Sordariomycetes; order Hypocreales; family Nectriaceae; genus Fusarium; species Fusarium chuoi. Next base: position 235,258 of record JAJALE010000885.1, on the reverse strand, counting down.
GAGCATTTCTTTGCATTCGCCCAAGTGACGCGTGCTGACAGGGGTAGAACACGGCACTCTACGCCACCTTTGCAGTCTTTGGCTTCTTCGGCGGTACTTTTGTCAACAAACTCGGTGTTAAACTATGTCTCGCTTTCGGTGGCGTAGGTTACGGTATCTATGCCATCAGCCTTCTCGTCTCGGTTCACAAGCATGTTCCTGGCTTCAACATCTTTGCTGGTGTTTGGCTTGGTCTTTGTGCTGCTCTGCTATGGACCGCGCAAGGTACCATCATGATCTCGTATCCCCACGAGAACAAGAAGGGAAAGTATTTTGCTTGGTTCTGGGGTATTTTCAACATGGGCGCTGTTATTGGCAGCTTGGTAAGTGTCTTGGTCCCATACTCAATGCAAGTACTCATTCGACTCACAGATTCCCCTTGGCGAAAATATCAACATCAAGGAGAACAAGACCGTTAGCGACGGAACCTACATCGGTTTCATTGTCCTCATGTTCTTCGGCGCCATCCTTGCTCTCACGCTTTGCAACGCTAGCGACATCATCCGCAAAGATGGCTCCCGCGTCATCCTCATGAAGAACCCAACATGGCAGAGCGAGCTTTGGGGTCTCTGGGAGACACTTCGTTTTGAGCCTTTCGTCATTCTGCTCTTCCCCATGTTCTTCTCGTCCAATTGGTTCTACGTCTACCAACAAAATTCTGTCAACGGTGCCTATTTCAACACCAGAACTAAGGCGCTCAATGGTCTTCTTTACTGGCTAGCTCAAATTCTCGCTGCCGCCCTCTGGGGCTGGCTTCTCGATTTAGAGCGGTTCCGCCGTACCACCCGTGCCAAGGCTGCTTGGGCTGCTCTGTTTGTCTTGACTTTTGCCATCTGGGGCGGCGGTTACGCCTTCGAGAAAACCTACACTCGTGAGACTGTTTCTCCCGATTCGGGATTCGTGCCAGGCGACTGGACAGACTCCGGATACGCTGGACCCATGTTCCTATACATTTTCTACGGTTTCTACGATGCTGCTTGGCAGGCTACTGTCTACTGGTGAGCCTCTTCAGTTGCAGTCTTCAAATTTTCCTTGCTAACTTCTCTAGGTTTATGGGCGCCTTGTCCAACTCTGGTCGACGATCTGCCAACTATGTCGGCTTCTACAAAGGGATTCAGTCCGTTGGTGCCGCAGTTGTCAACAACCTTGATGCACGCAAGATCTCCTACCGATCTGAGTTCATCAGCAACTGGACTCTTCTCTCCATTTCACTCGTCGTTGCTGCTCCTGTCATCCTCCTTAAGATTCGCGACCACGTGAGCACTGAGGACGATCTCAAGGGTACCGATGAGACTTTGGCCGATGTTTTGCCTTCTGGTCATCCCGAAAAGCAGCCTGAGCGAGGTAGTGTTTAAGTGTTGGGAATATGATTTAATGGGTATGAAGGGGGAGATGGAGAAATTGTGAAATGCTATTGCTATGGAGCTATGATTTCAGGACAGATTACCTAGCTAGGGACATCTTAGTAATGAATAAACTGACGTACTATCATAATGACGAATCAATTAATCATGATACCATATCTTACTGTGCTTACTACGTGTCTGACCTGGTGCATCAAAGCTTGGCGAGACGTGCCAAAGTCAAATTCTCGGATAGATTGAGCTTTAGTTCGGTTTTATAGCCTTTGCTGTTTTCTAAACTTCACAGATTCAACGTTGAAGACGTTCGAGGTCAAATAGGAATTGGAGTTAATTGTGTGTTCAATCTTGTTGTTCGCCCAAACTCTCATCTAGCTTCAAACAAAATCAACATGCCCAAAGAACTTGGTGATATGAAAGCTCGCTTTGTCAGGCGAGCTCCAGCCCCCAAGCTCCTGATCAGGAAAGATCTTCGGATTCGTAACAGTCCTGAAGAAGTTCATCCTCCACTTTGTCCCCTTCGCACATCCCGGATCGACATTAAACAAACCCAGTGGAATCTTGACCTTACTAACCCACGTTCCCGCTCGTCTATTCAATTTCGTCTCCGCCTCAAAACCATCAGCCTCTGGATCCGCGATGAAGAAGTGGTCGAATGGAGCTCCCTCTTCGCGGTCTTTGGTTGGGTTGTAGACGAAAGCTTGGTATGTCACGTTGTTGGGATTGATTTCATACTCGAGATATGTTTGCGGATCCTTAGTACCCTTGTAGATAAATGCCTCGACGACTTCGTACGCCCATATGTCGTCGTTTGTACCCTGCGAAGAGTTGAAATAGAAGCTCTTTTCGTCAAGGGCCGTGAAGGTCAGGGAGAGAGCAGTCGAGGTGTAGCAGAGGTCGATTTGCGTACGGGGAAAGGGATCCTGATCGGGTACGGACTTTGAGAATGCGATCCTGTTTGATCTAGGACATGATGGAACGCTGACAGAAGGAACGTGAGCTGCAGCGAGGCTGATGATAGCTAGGAAGACAAAGGAATACATTTTGAGGCTGTGGACTTAAGATACGAGATGGAGAAGACTGTAATCAATATTACGGACTTCAAGGTTTCAGTATTGCTATTTAACTACTGGCCTACACAGACTCAGACCCCAAAATACGAGGGGAGGAGCAATGAACATCTCGTCGATCTTGGCGCGAAGGAAGGTGCTGAGGTCTTACAAGCATATACGATGCCAAAGTGATTGGGTAGCATCGCAGCAACAAAGGAAACATGATCTGCAACGTAGCAGAAATTGGTGGAGGAGGGGGGCATGTCAAGTGACTTGATAAGCTTGGGGCGGGGGAGAGGACAGGCAAATGGAATGGATGGACTGTGGATGGATGAGACCCCTGTTATCAGCTTACTAGTGGCGTCTCTAAGAATAACCTCGGGTGAGGGTGAGTCATGCTACTGTGGTGCGACGGACGATAATGTGATTGTGGATGAGGAGAGAAGATATTCTTTTGATTTTGTTTCCTCCGACAGGATTTCAAATGGGGACTGAGGTACATGGCTTGATTCTTGGGGCTGAGTTGAACAAAGTAACAATACTGACGCTCTCCATGAATGGCTGACATCAAGCTTGTCTGAAGAAGTGCAAAGACGATATCACGACAAGAGGCTCAAATTAACTCTACGATACCGAGTATTTCTCATGATGCGATGATTGACTTTCAACGGTTCGAAGCGCCACAAGAGCCTCATCCACGCGAAACATTAGCCTTAGCTCAATATCACGGAGATTTCCGCACGACGGACCTCAAGCCACCACAGACCTAGTATTCTGATATCTTATCGATCTATACTACGAATCATATCAGAATTGTCCTTGATAGTGCTTCTGTCGTCCCCCAACAGTCACATACGACCACAGCCTTCGGAGAATACGGGATCCCGTCTGCTCTCCCATCGTCAAGCCGAGGAGCGGTGAATTAGTACTCGGGTCGGTGACGACCGGGGAATCCTCACTGTTGTATGTTTTTTTGCCTCTTTTCTCATTTAATCTTTGGCAGTCGTAACACCATGATTATTCGGATCGTCGCTGGTGTTGTTGGTTTGATGGTTTGTTAGGTAGCATCCTCACAGCCCTACGGCTTGGCGACCGCCAATTGGCTCGGCGTTCCCCGCATTGACTCGCTTATCGCTTATCTTATCTCATGCGACATTCAAGTGAGGTCGGCAGTTCGAACCAACAGTTCTCAACTTCATTTCACCGCCAAATTTTATGCAAATGCTCCGTAAGAGGAACCACAAGACCAGAAGTGGCTGCTTAATATGCAAGTGGGTAACACAATTGAATTGACGTCTTTAATTCTCAATCTGACGCTCTCTCTTTAGGGCGCGTAAGATAAAATGCGATGAAGGCAAACCGACGTGTCAGCGATGCATTAGTGCGGGTCGCAAATGTCAAGGCCTGGGATACGGCCAGGCCTCACACTCTCATCTTGCGCTGTACCGTCCCCAGAACCACGTCCTGGGAAGTAATGTGAGGTCCGACTCACGAGCTATCGAGTTCTTCTGCAGGGTTGCGGCTCCTTCGTTATCAGGGCCTATCGACCCATACTTCTGGACCAATGTTGTCTTGCAATTCTGCGACCATGAACCAGCTGTCAGGCATTCCATCATGACAATCAGCTCTCTGTTTGAGAATCTGCAGTCAAAGGACAATTCTTCTGCTGTTGCCAACCAGAGAAGTGTCTTTGCGTTGAAGCATTATAACGCGGCGATTCGGGAACTCCAGATTCCACAGAAGCCAGATATAATATTGGCGTTACTGACATGCCTCATGTTTGTATGCATTGAGGTTTTGCAGTCTAATGGAGACGTGGCTATCAGACACTGCCACCATGGAATGAATCTGATCAATACCTCAAATCCACCGAAATGGGTGCTGCATTATCTATTGCCGATATTTCGGCGGATGAGTATCTTGCCATTTTACTTTGGCGACTCGCAGCCCATGGGCTACTCTGAATCTCCAACGATACCCGAATCCTTCTCTTCATACTTTGAGGCTCAAACATCCATTGATGTTATTTATAATATGACGATACAGCACTTCAGACGTACAGCCGACTACCGCCTCGGTGAAATGAGAAACGAGCCAGCTACACCAGATGTCCTTCTCGAACAATATGAAATCCATGACTTGTTGGAGCAGTGGAAATCCTCGTTCGACAAATTCGAGGCTGAAACGCCCCAGGGCCTGACGCATACATCATTGACGTCGCGGATATGGCTCTTCCATGTATACGAGGTCTGCATGGTATTATCGCGCGTGCAGTTCGTGACCGATGAGACGGATTATGATGCCTTCATCCCCAACTTCACACGCATGATCGAGGGTGCTCGAGAGCTAGCTGGACTAAGGGCGAGGTCAACCCCATCTGAATTCCATTTCGAGATGGGTTTCGCGCCGTATCTCTTCTTCGCTGCTATCAAATGCCGCGTTTTAGAAACTCGTATTGAGGCACTTCGATTGATGGGCGTTCTCTGTGCTGCACAAGAAAGTCTCTGGAATAGCCATACGCTCCAGGTCGTTGCTCAGCGAATAGTCGATCTCGAGCATGGCATATCAGGACAAGACGCTGATAGCTTTGTGACCCAGTACAGCATATTGCCGCCCGATGAAATGAGAGTCAGACACTTTGTCATCGGACCAACTAAACCAGGGTCTGATGGTTCGGCGGGGAGAGAGTTGACCTTTTACATGACGACAAAGGATGGCGGTCTATATCTAAAGCGGGAGAGGTTTCCAGGCAAAGGACCGAATGAAGCTGCTGAAGGTGCGCCTGGTGTTTTCGAAGTGGATCTCGAGATGGATAAATTGAGTTTGTCTGAGATAGCAACTTGGAGTAGCACGAGATCAGGCAGTGTTTAAATATCAAAGAAACGCCTGGATTGTTCATTCATCTTTTTTGTCAGTCTATCATTCTTTCATGAATCATTACCACGACTGAAAACCGCGCAACCCCTCAGTTCAACCCATGCGCCATTCTGTAGCAAAACTATTCGTTTTCTCCCTCAAACACCCAAGACCGATTTGTGATCTATTGGAAGTCGTTGGGCCAGCACTTCTCCTTGGGCCAGAGCTTAGCGTCGTGTGTTGACGCGTGGACCTCGAGCTGGAGCTTGTTGGTGTTGACAATCTCCTTGCGGCAGTTTTGGCACTATATATGTCAGGTGACATCTACTTGACGAGGAGAGTTACATACGATGGAGGTGGGCTTGGGGGCCTTGACGGGGAGACCGTTGGGCTTGACGGGAGCGCGAGTACCAGCAGCGTCGGCCCTCTTGTGCTCCTTGTTTCTCTGCGAAATGTCAGATGAGTTCGCATGTCGTAGTTTATGTCAGTTGATAACATACGCGATCCTTCTTTGAGATAGGCATGATGACGGTGATTGAGAGGTGGATGTAGAGTCAAAGTTCAGGGTCCTCGAGTGGGGAAAGAATATCGAGAAAAGAAAGAAAATGGAAAAAAAAACTCTCCATGAATTTGTGGAGTTGAGCAGCCACAAAGAAAAATCACTCCACTAAATCCCTTAGCCAGGTGACAATAGTGGTCTAGAGCGATCGATTTAACGGGATCGGGACCCGCACTTGTATGTTGTTGTTCAACTACCAGTCTATCATCGCATATTATCATAAGTTGCTCCAAGATATTCTAAGATATTCTAAATTATCCTAAACTTACCTAAATCTCCTCACTACATCAGGTTAGTACTCAGGATCCAAAGATGAAAACGCAAAGGACTTAGCCTTACTTCTAGATTTTCTTAAAAGGGATAATCATTGATAGTCCTTACCAAGCTAGACTTTGCCTAGGCCAACGGCCATTGTCAAAAGTTATAGATATGTGTTTAACTCATATAAATCTCAGGTGAAGGCCCTAATACTTTAGTCACTCTGATTCTAAGCTCTTATGTTTGAATGATTTCTCATTGAAATAACTCTTACCCAGTGTTAGTGTTCTATCAGCACCTGTCTGCCAGTGCCGCCAACGGAGCCAATATCAATCAGCCTTCATTCGTGTTTCCCGGTCTACGGGAGGAAATAAACTCAGGACCTTAACCCTAGCGGTCAAAATGCTTAGGTAAATCTAGCCTAGCCTTAGGGGACTTTTGCTGAATTTATTTTGACACCCGATATCAAGGCCCGGTGTTTTCTTGTTTCCTGAGGTCTGTTTCCTGGTCTACCTTAGGACTTAACCTCTTTCTTCTCTTCTCTCCTCTCCTCTCCTCCTTCATCGACTTCATCAACCAACATTTATCTCGCTGACCCCACGACGATGGAAATCTCCACGCAACGCGATTGCTTTCCCCTCCTGAGACTCCCCAATGAAGTTCTGCGCATGATCATGGAGAAAGCCTCTGAGCGAGCGCGAGCGCCGAAGAACAGCTATCGAAATGAAAATGAAGCGGTACTCCCTTACTACGATGATCTTGTTTCTCTGGCGCTGGTGTGTTCGAGGCTCAATGCGGTTGCGACCGAGGCCCTTTATTCTTGTATATGCATCTACGCAGATGAATATTGTGATACTGATCGCCGCGCCGCCCGGCTTTCTACTTGCAGACCAGTCTCACTTCTGCATCGGACATTGCGAGAAAATGTACAACTTCGCCGATACTGCACTCGCTTCATATTTGTCCACAGACGAAATCGGCAAACGGGCGACCCTGTGGAACCCGAATTCCCAAGCCCCCCCTTGGGCCTTGGGGAACCACATCAGAGGTCTATTCCTTGGCCAAAAACGCTTGCTTCGATTATCCTGGACTGTACAAATTGGATATCCAACACTCGAGTCTTGACCATTTCTGGGCATGCATTTGGCACTTGGCTCCCGGAGCTCGATATCACTTACCGTCTACTGTCCTGCGGAAGAATGAGCATGCCGCGGCTGGAGTGCATCGAGATCCTCAACGACATATCATACCATCGCGATGTTCTGACTCTATATGATATCCAACTGGCGTTGAGTGGCGGCTTCTTGAACCTCAAGCATTTGACGATTCGGCATCGTGTGCGCAAACCCTCAAATCCACGTAGAAGCAATGCTCCCGGGAGTGTAAGTGTCCTTTAACCTTGCAACCATACCTACCGAGACAGCTAGATACTGACTGACTGCAACAAGCTTTCCATCTACAATCCATGTTCTAGGTTCTCTCTGTCCAGTCTCACTCTCATTAACTCGGCCGATCATCCCGACTTGGTGAGATATTTTGTGACCTGGCTGAAAGACCTCAAGCACTTCACTCTGCGATGGGACTCTGGTTTCAGGTTTGGAAGCAGAAGAGACCCCCAGTGGAGTCTAGCCTTGGTTGGAGATATCCTCAAACCTCACCGAGACTCCATCAAATCCATCAAACTCGGCATGATGTCTCAGCCTGGTCTAGGCGACTTTGACGCCTCGAACTTTCCCAACCTTGAGACTTTGACTATGCATCACAGGGATCTCAGAGGCGTTGTAATCTCGACCTGCCCGCAGCTGCAGGCAGCGAGGTTGCACGATGTAGTCGTTACCACGGATAACATTGAGGAAGAAATTTTTTACAATGCTTGATGTCACTATGATTAGGGACGAAGCTTTTTTCAGGATTATGATGGATTTTCCTTCTTCAATACGACGCTACCAGGTGCGAAGAATAAATCAGCAAAGTCCGCCCAGATCGATCGAGCAGCCAACATCCGGGACACTGGCATATCATCCGGCATTCAGCATCTCTAAAACAATCCAAGATTACGAGCAATACGAGAGACCCAGATTCTTTTTATATCGATGGCGCTAAGCAGGGCAGTTGCGGAAACAAACTGCGCACTGGTAAGTCGCCCAGTGCGTGATGAAACGCTCGCAACCATGGCATCCGGGACACTGGCATACCATCCGGCGAGCACAGCGATGATCCTGGGGAATTTTTGTCGGAGAAGTTGAAGCGACGGGAGGCGAGTGGGTAAATTCGCAAACCAAGGAGTCGCCAGGAAGCATTTGGGGAGTGGTGATAGAATTCATCGTGTGTAATAGTGAGTCCTCTTGATAGTTCGGGTCTAGATACGATGAAATTGAGCGTATAACGTCCAAAGTCTACGAAATGGGTCAATTTATACCTGAGTCTCTGGACTTATTCACGAAAGACTACCATGAGATCGCAGATGTACTGTCGAATACTCATCTAGCCCCCTTGTGAATCCTTTATCCGGCACTGCTCTTTGATGGTGCTTGAGATACAGAGATAGTATAGTGAAAGACGAAAGATGTCACACACTCCGTTGTTCAGTCTCGTTCCCAACTGTGAATACAGGCCATCATTCCATGTACCCTCAACCGTATTTGTAGTCATTGACCAAGGTCAACTTGAGACATACATGTTTAAATGCCTTTGCATCGACCTCATCAGATACAATCTTTCACCTCTGTACACATTTCTCTTCCTCTAGACCTCGCCTTTCTTTCTAATACTCTGTGATAACACAAAGCCAGCATGGTTTTATTTCTCATCTCTCCAGATCAATACTCCTTTGGCGTAAAGTCCACTGATAATTCCAACGCCCTTTCCAGCGTCCTTGACAGCAGTTGAGCTGGACGGATATTCAGTGTCAACATAAAGGTGCTTCAATCCTTCGCTCTCGCTCCATTCAGACACCCAAGAAACAGCCTGCAATTTGAGACAGGACTCTTTTACAGTAGGGTCCGCGCGTTCATATTCAAAGGGGTCGTTGCAAAAACGACGTGACTGCGTGAACTTCGCCAGGGCAGGCATGTGGCCGTGCCCTGCAATCAGGAGCTTTCCACCAGATCCTGAGAGGTTATCTGGTAGGAAAGGAAGCTTGATCCTGGATGTCTCTTTGAACGTTGTGGCGTCGGAAGTGTTGAACATATAAATGGCTGCTCGTGAGGATGACGCCACCGCAACGGTTGAACTGTTGAGGATCTCGATACCGTTCGCGAAAGGGACCCACGCGACAACCTTTACATTGATATCTGAATCTTTGAGGCTGACATGGGCTACTGTTCCTGTCGGTGGGCCAAGATATGTCTCCAGGTTGCTGAGTAGGAATGACTGCTTCTTGGTGATGTAGTGATCGTTGGTGACGTAGAACTCCTGTCCGTTGATAGAAGCGATTGAATTTGGCGCATTGATGAGAGGATGTTGAATTGTCTGGATATAACTAGCAGTCAATGATCCAATGTCGAGGTTGAAGAGTTCAATACATGATCCAGCGACGGCATGGCTCACGACGAAGAGATTAGACGTCTCAAGATCAAACGCCATACCCAGGCTGTGAAAGTCAGATGCGTGAGGGAATCTAGCCAAGGTGATCCTCTTGAGGGATTCAGCGTCGGGATCATCGGTGATTGTGTAGTCATATGCCCAAAGCTCAGCATTATTGGTAACATTTCCTGCAAAGACTCCCTACAATTGTTAGTAACAATCGCTGAGTATGAGGCTGAAACGAACCATGACGGTGTTGTGCCGCTCTCTTCCTGGGTCACAGGCAAGAACTGCAAGATGATACTCCTCGATGAGTAGAACATCCTCGCAACTCCTTATCTGATCTTCAAATTTGATCTCATATTTGCCGATGTTGTTCACCTTGGTGATACGCGAGGGGGCATTCTGATAGAATGTCTGAATCAGATTGATCCTCTCGTACACGAAAGAGGCAATCAGTCCAACGAAGAGAATTCCCTATATTCACTTAGTAAGTCTCGTCGATTAATGTCTTTGTCACTCACGAATATCGATCTTGAAGACATGGCTCTCGGAGTTTGAGTGATGAAGAGAGGGGAAGTCGGAGTTTGAGAAGGATTAAGTTTCGGTGGAACCTCCGTCGCTATGACCCCAATTAAATTAAAACTTCCATGGCTTCCGATGCGATGCGACCTCGGTCGGTTCTAGGATTTTCCAACTCCGAATGTTTCACATGTGGATGCTTTATTCGAGGAGAATTGAGTGTCTATTTTGTTGGATCAACTTGTTTTTTGTTGGCCGCTTACTTATTTACATGGCCGATCTCTGTGGAGTCAGACTTGGCGTGTAAGCAGATGTGGAGTGACCGCGTTTGCGTGATGGCTACGCCTCGTACTGGCCGTTGATATTCTTATCATAGGCATCTGCTTTGGTAACTGGCTACATAATATCCTTTCATATCTACGACTGGTGGATTATGGTGGGCGCTCAAAAGACTATGCCTCCACCATCAACAACCATATCAGACCCGTTGATGTAGCTCCCAGCCTTGGAACATAATAGAACAACCATCCCACTCAGTTCCTCAGGCATTCCCATTCTTCCGCTCGGATTTCTCTCGGCCCATGACCTTCTCGCATCCGCCAATCCTTTTCCCTCGTTAAGAATAGTATCCATGTATCCAGGGCTGATGCTATTCACAGTGATTCCATACCGCGCCCATTCTGCCGCGAGACTGTTTTTCAGCATCAGAAGAGCTCCCTTGGAAGTGTTGTACGCTACTTGCGGCTGCGGATAGTTCACTCGATGTGCTGATATGCTGGCGATAAACACGACGCGGCCGCCCGTGTTGGCTTTGACCATTTCTCTTGCTGCAGCTTGGGCACAGATGAAGCTTCCGGTTGTGTTGACATCAAGAAGCTTTCTGAAGACTTTGGGTGAAAGATCGATGGCATGAGTACAGTTGACAATACCCGCGAAGCAGACGAGGAAATCAAGGCCACCTAGTTTCTCAACTGTTGAAGCCATGGCCTGTCCTACAGCTTCTTCATCGGTTACATCCACAGACGCTGCCTCAATTTTCCTTTCCGGGAAATCTTTCCGGAGATCATCAACCTTGCTCATCGCAGACTCCGAAGTCACATCAAGGTCAAGCAGCATCAGCCCAGTCAGGCCGTGCTGCAACGGTGCTCGAACAACAGTCAGTGCAATGGTTCCCAGTCCTCCGGTGACAACTGCAACGCCCTGGACTTGAAATCTTGTTAAAGAATCATCCGAAGTTAAAGCTGTACGTGCTTGAGCTGCAGAAGGTAGAGATTCGATACCCCTCGCCAGTGTCATGGAAGGAAGCTGCCGCTTGGTCAGGTCTTCACGGGCTGCTGGGTCACTCATTGTCGGAGTAGTTTAAGAACCTATAAGATCCAAGAATGACTTTCCGAAGAATCTGCAGTAAGATAAAGTACGTTGCACTGTTCTACCTGGTCTACCCAGGTCAAAAACGCCTCCTCACTTTGAGTGCATGGCACGTGATGCATTGCATCTCATTGGCAAACTTTTGAGTAGGTAATTTAGGCAATATTTCGTCATAATTTAGTCCATATTATGGTACATTAGAAGATTCCAGGGAAATTACTGAGGTAGTCATTACTATTGAATTCTTAGACTCATTATACTGTGCACCCATAAAGCAAGTTATCAATGTGTTGAGAAGAAAAACAACGCTTTATTTTAAAAGACCACTTCAACCACCAGAAACATCAAAGACAATGCTCCCCACGCCAAAACCCAGCAGGTTGCAGGCTCATTTATTGAGACCACTTCAACCATCAACACGCACACCCGCTATTTAGACTGACTCATTTATTGAGATCAGAATCCTTCTTATACCCCCAAACACAAACGCCACGCTGTAAACTCAACACCAAAGACACCACCCATGCTGTAAAGTATTTTGCTGAATTTGCTGAAAAGAGGAGAGAGAGAGAGAGAGAGAGAGAGAGAGAGACAGAAACTGCAACCATATTTTTATTCGGGTGTATATTCCAGAATCCACTTGAAGTCTGGCTTGCCTGGGACATTTGATTCAGTCCACTTGCCAAGTCGTGTCATTTTTGGTGAGACACTGTACTCATAAGGATCAGAGTACTGCCCAGTCCATTGTGAAACTTCAGGGCTTGCACTATACTCTATCATAGAAGAGTATTCACCAGTCCATTTTGACGCTTCAGGACTTGCACCATACTCAGTTATAGAAGAGTATTCACCAGTCCAGCCAAGGGTTTGTTTTGAGATGCTGGCTGGTGGTGAGATGCTGTGAGTGCTTTTGAGGCTTGGCCAAGACTTCAAAGTGGATTCTGATTCAGCAGTATGGTTTTTGTATTTATCCCATGGGTCAAATGGGTTCTCAAACTGGTCTAGATACTCTTGCTTCATACGCAGCGTGCACTTTCTTGCGTCGTGATGCCATTCTCCCTCGAACAAGCTCCAAGATGGTTCTTCCTCCTCAACTGGACACTCTGTATAAAAGTCACAGTATGAGGGGAGGCTTGTTCGCCCAGCAGAGGTCTCTCCTGCCGTAACACTTGAGACTTGCTGAGGGGAGTAGTCAGTTCTTGAGTTGCCCATTTTTTGTTTGGAGAAATAAGGCTCTGACTTTGGCTTTGACGTTTGACGAGTGCCGCTGGTGCGGAGCATTTTGAGGAGACACATGGTATTGAAGAAACCAAGGCTCTGACTAGACCAGGGTAAATATGCCTCTACCAACACTTAAGTGCGGATACTGTCTTTAATGACGACAGGAGGACTTGTGTCGATATAAGAAGAATAAAAGAAGAGAATCGCAGATGTACAGAATGCTGATGTTGACTTGACAGGAGAGTTGTATACAGAATCTCTCACCAGCACATTAAAGAATGCAGGTTTGTCAAGCAACAAAGAACTAAAACGCTGTTAGCAACATATCCAAGACCCGCAGGCTCTTGAAAAGTGGCTCACAAGAATCAGCAAGTACAACGCGATGTTTTGGTAGTGGTTACAAGTGTCTGCGGGGGAGTGATGCAGCAATAACGAGCTGACAGCAGAACAACTTAATGTGCTTGTAAGAAGAAAGCAGTAACCATGATGGGATTTTTTTAGTGGGAAATCAAGGGGGTATTTATGTTCAGTAGCCGTCAAGTTTAAGTTAAGATTTAGAGATATTACATTTATCGAGGTAGTTGAATAATTCTCTGCAAGTCTTTGTGGTTCGATATGCATCTGTTGCAGAGTCAGTATCAGATAAATGATTGGTTTAGGACTGTTGTGAGAGTACATTGCTCCCTTTTGCTTTGGTAAAAGCGAATTTGAGCTGGTTATAAGCAGAGATGCTGTCTGAACTGTGAGTCTGTCATTGGAGGGTCAGGGGTCAGAGTTTAGGCAGTCGTGGCGTATGAACCACGAGGTTCTACACAACAAATGCTTAAATAACATAAGTCTCTTGTGCGTCGTATGTTCATTTAACCTTTGGTGATCGTTTCTCCTATAAAGCTAAAGCTAGCCCTCCCTCTCCTGCTCTCTCCATCCTTTCCATATAAAATGCAACGTCAACCTCTTCTGACCAGAAACCGAAACATATGCTCTGAGGGACTTTAAGAAAATCGGCTTCTTTTCTTCCCTACGGCCGACATCAATACTAAGCAAGTCTAGACGACCTTCTACTCGAGACCGTCTCACCAGCAGCTGAGGGACGACGCCGACGCGGCGTAATAAACTCATTTAATTATAAATTTCGTCTGTTCACCATGAAAAGTGTGGCGGCAAGCTGTCGCCAATCACAGAGACGGCAGTTGAGTTATACTTGGTGACAAGACCGTGAATCGCAGTCACTCTCGTCTGCGATAGTAGTACGCACGTCCATTTAGACTTTCGAGAAGCGATATACATTGGATGGGCAATCTTGCCTTCAGGACTTAACCAATAATCTCAGCCCAATATTGGTAGGCAACAGCTTAGTACGAGCGAGGCGCCACGGTTGTCGGCAACGTGTCGTGAACTGTGCGTGCTTCAGCGGCACCTCCTGACTTCATATTCACCATCCTCCCACATTCTCGCTAATTCACACATCCTCTTTATCAGGTAAATTACCTTACCAGTATGGAAATTGCATTGAGGTGCAGAGCATCGACGTTGGTGAGACGAAAGGCCATAACTTGCGAGCAACGAGCTGATGCGACCGAGCTCCATCTACGACGGCGCATCCAGCGCAGCTCCAACATGCTGCAAACCTTGATCTCGACCAGGAAAACTCAGGGAAGTCCCCCTAGCACTTCAAGCTTCTCTATGTATGGAGCCAGAATATTTCCGGCGGTCTACTACCACGGTCTCGATTAATGCGACCATGTTCCCCTCGACACCATGAATCGAGTGTCGATAAATCCGTGAAATGGCGTGTCTTGCCTGATATAGGGCTAGAACTATTCATTGTAATTAGTCCTGACTCTGGTCTCACATCTTCATTTTAAAAATGGCCGGGCACGTTGTGTCATGTTCAATCAATACCAAAACTCCATCTACTACATCTCAACTCAGCACCACATCACCAAATTCGGCATACAACCGGTATCAAGAACTTCTCCCACCTTTCGGGTATTGTAACTCTCATAAATCCGGTCATTCTTCATCGCAAGCTCATCAGGCCTTTAGATCCTTCAGGCTTAACACCAAGCACACGTCACCCCTTCCTACTCCATTACCGATCACCTAATATCTTCAACCTCCTCCTAATACTCTTCAACTTCCCATCTCTCAAAAACTTCTGATTCGGCGACTCAACCACTTCCACTGGCCTACTATCCAGCTCAACCGACACGACAGGCGTGGACCCTGGAAGCTCAGCTAACTGTAACTCTGACCATGTCCCCCCTGATCGCAACTCATATCGTGAAGGCGGTGCACCACTCGACACTGGGGTCAAGGGCAACTCTGCTGGTCGCGAGGGTATGTCACCAACGAGTTCGGCCGGTGATGATGATGATATGGCACTGAGTGTTGCGAAGGATGGTCTTTCGGAGCTGCTGCCTGATGAAACGGAAAATCTCTCCTGTCCCCGTCGTCTCGTGAATCTTCGTGTCAAGTCTGGGGAGAGCATCTTGTCGATCTCGGCCTCGCTATATCCCCTCGCTTTGAGAATCTTTGGAACAGCAGGTTTGCCCCAGTCATCTTTGTGTTTTGTGTCTGCATGGCGATTCACCAATGTTTCCACAATTCGCCTTCTTTCTTTGCTTAATCTTCCCTTTCCTTTCAGCTCGGATCGTTCGCACGTAACCATCAATGGGGTCTCATTCGACCCGGACACTAGATTGACGTCTGCGCCTTCGGCTACTAACAAGCTGACCATGCGCTCGTTACCTTTTTCACAAGCTTTGTGCAGAGCTGTTTCGCCATAACCATCTGTCGAATCTATGTCGACCAAGTGAAACCCTTGTTCATTCGGGCAGGAGTGGTGAACGGGCTTTTTGATCTCTTCCAGGAGTAGCCTCAATGTCTCATCGTTATCACATCGATGTAATGGAGTACCGCCTTTAGAGTCCAAAACATGAACCGACCCGGAGATCCGTAGTAATGCCTGAAGCGCGAGATTGTTGGAGTGTTGTACTGCCACGAGCAAGGGCGTGTCACCGTTCGCATCGGGTCTCGCATGGTAGACTATAGGTATCAGCTGATGGATGATCTCCATCCCGACGGTCGTATCGGCGGCAGCATCGTGAAGCGGAGTGCTCTCGACAAAACTCTCCTCCGGTATGTATAATCTCCCCTCGATCTCAGAAGCTTCATACCCATGCTGGCGACACCACAGTATCGTGTCAGCGAGAGCATACGGCTCTGAGGCCGGATCGTAGCCCAGTTTGTCGAATATGACTTTCTTGAAGGCATCCAAGTTATTCCACTGCCCCAAACACTCGTATTGTTCGCAGACCAGCATCGATATTCGTGGTATTCTGTCTTCGTACTCCTCGCGGTTGGATAAATATGCATCCAGCGACATTCTCAAGAACTCGACCGCTCCCTCTCGATCCCGCAGTTCAGCGCACAAGATACCGACCTTCTCCTGTTCGGTACAAAAGTCGACGTTATTTCCGGGGCCAGTGTGTTTGTGCAAATTAGACTTGAGATTCTGTAGCCTCTCCCACGCAAGTGCTTCATACGAGTCCACAAATGGACTACAGGCTTTGACGATACGGACATAGCTAGTCTCCATGTCAACCAGTTCGGGAACACTAATGGCATTCGGGTCAATCGCCTGCATCTCTCCGCCGTATTTTATCGCTTCGTCATGTGCCTTCTTCGCCATGATTGGCAGTTTGGCATCGTACATTCGTTTCGCTCGTGATACCGCAGCCTCGAATCGGTATTGCAATTCTATTGGGCTTACACCCGATGGTCTTCTTGGTGTTTCGCGTTGCTCTGATGTGTGATCGTGAGGTGATGGGTCGGGAAATTCTCGTTGGGCTGCGATGTCGGCGACTTCATAGAGAGCTTCTCTCCATTTGTGTAAATCGGGAGCTTCATTGGGGTCGAGCTGCTCAGGGTTGTCATCGCTGATGCCTTCAAGAAATTGATGTATGTTTCTGGAGTTATTGGTAGGTGGGTCTAATCTAGGTAGGTACCTTGTGTTAAAGATTAGGGAATTGAAGGGCAGGAAGGAGACACCTACAATGATAGTGCTGAAGCAGATACCTGGAAAATCTGGACATTGCGAGAAAGACGCGTGAGCAATTCCCTATCATCCTGCAACCTCAACTTCAGCTGCACCCAGTATCTCCCTCCCTTCTTCACTGGTATCGTCCTCTCCAACTGTTCAAGATCGTTTAGAAAGTCCCTGGTGAATCTATCGATAGCTCTACAGAGGTTCTGTTCCGGCGCCGTCATGTAATTCTGTCGTTGGCGTATTCTCTCCTCCATCTGGCTCAAGCTCTCCTTCAACACACTCCCGACCACTTTCCAATGCTCGACATTTCGAGGAGCATCTCTTATAGAGCTTACTACTGTGTCGATACGGTGCCATGCTGTCAGACTGGAAGCAATGAAGCTTTGAATGGCTGAGGCTAACTCTGCCATCTTGGAGAATCCGATATCATGGCGATGTTTTCTTGGGAGAGGTACAGCCGCGAAGATGAGACTTGCGATGACGAATACGGGATATACTGCATCACCCCCGCATTGCCAATCAGCCTACGGATACGATGATCCGTATCATTTTGTACTGTCGAGACTGTACTGTAGGTACGTAACGTACAACCAACACTCGCTGAACCTGTCAGATGATGATCCTTCCCAATTGTATTTTCAAGCATCTCCTTGCATCAAAATCGCCCGAGAAAGTCGCCACTTAAACGAGTGACGAACATGTCTGATAGGGCTGATATAGGCTTCCCCACGGGACATTCACCAAAGGTGGAGGTTTGATCCGCTGATCGACACTCGAGTATCTGCTGTTGGACCTGAACATTGCGTAGATGGCCTCGTACTGTATGCGGGTGCCGTAAGGTCTGCCTTGCTAGCCTTGCTTGTCATACATGAAATTTGGGGGCCAAAGTTTGGGATTCAGCTTGGCAAGGGAGGTAAGAACCTTGAAAGCAGGGTTGACGGAGGAGGTCAATTGGGGTCCAATCTTTTGTTTCGTCTTTCCTGATCATCTTGTTTCTGTGATCATTTCATGACTTACAGTTGATGTCTTGCATTGGATGAACAACACGGCTGTTCACCACCATGACGGAACGCGATAATCGAGAACCGCAGAAACCGAGTCTCAAGAAGAGATTAGAAGCATGGATTGAGAAACAAATCCACACCCGAGATGAATTCGGGAACTCTCTTGGTATGTGTTGCTCTCTGTTCCTGACATCACCATGCTGACCTCTCCAGCCGGTGTATCTGAACCTGTTCTTCGAAAAGGCATCGACACTCTCTGCAGAGAGCTCCCTTCTCTCGAACGCGACGAGGTTGAGCGAGCGGCAGAAGTAGCTAAGAATGGAAACTACTACTACCGTCTCTCCAAAGGCTTAATCACCAATCTCTCTCCCGTCGTTGAGCTCACCCAAGACGAGAAAGAAAGCCTTGTGGCAGAGCGTGAGCGACTCTTCAGCCAGCGCGGAATGCTCATCATCATCTGCACGGTCTCACTAGCAGCTTTCCTCCAAGGCCATGTTCAATCATCCATCAACGCTATGAGCCTCTTTGTTGAGACCGTCGGTATCGGTATCCAGAGACAGGACGATACACAGAGTAATGGAGCCGATTCGACGGCCCAATGGCAACTTGGAGGTATGAACGCGATTCCCTTCCTCACGGCTGCTTTTCCCGGCGCACCACTTTCTCTGCCGGTTAATTACTGCCTTGGAAGACGCGGTGCCCTCGGGCTTTCGGCTCTACTCATCATTGCCAGCTCAATCGGGTCGGCTTTCGCGGTGACATGGCAGCAGATATTGGGGGCCAGAATTGTTGGAGGAGTAGGTGGGTATTAGGCTATTCAGAGCGGTAAGACATAATGCTGATATTAAGGAATAGCCATGGGAATTAAGGCCGTCAGTGCTCCTATTCTCGCTTCTGAGACGGCAGTTGGATATTGGCGAGGATCAACTATCCTCGCCTGGCAGCTTTGGTAAGTATATCGCGAGCACACTGCTCCCATTGTTGACCTTCTTCAGGGTCGCTTGTGGTATCATGATCGGTTTCGTGATCAACTTTGTCATTGCAGCCGCCACTAGTACTCTAGATGGCCAACCTAACGCTGGTCTCAACGAGCACGGGGGTCGATATCACGCTTTACAGTGGATTGCTGCTGCGCCTGTTGTGCCATCTGTCTTGTTGCTTATTGCAGTCTGCTTCTGCTACGAGAGCCCCAGATTCTACATGCGGCCGGGTACGCCTAATTATAACCTTGATCGTGCTTTCAGAAACCTCCTTCAAGTTCGACCGACCAGGGTGAGATCAGCCGACTACATGTGTCTCAAACATAGCTAAAGATTTTCTAGCTTCAAGCAACACGCGATTTGTTTCTGATTTGGTGGTCTACTCGAGACGAAGAGGTCCACCAGGACCGTCGTGAGAAGAATCGCCACGAAATAGCTCGCCATGCCGAATACCAGAACGGTGTCAACACCAATAATGAGGACAGGACAAACCGAACGGCTTCTTCTGGTTTGACATACGCATCTCTCATTATACTTGTTACAAGGCTCTCTGTTGATCAGTTCAAGCCTTTGTTCACCAGACGACGGCTTCGAAATGCTCTCTGGAGTAGTTGTGTTGTTGCTCTATCGCAGCAACTCTGTGGAAGTAAGGTATACGTCACGAGGATTGGTCCAGTCTGGCTAATTTTTGTATCTAGTCAATGTGTTTGCATTTTACTCAAGTAAGAACTTCGAGGCACTCACTCAAAACTTACTGACATCCTTCAGATGGCATGTTCAGCGACTACGGTGTCAAGACTAGTATGGGCTACAGCTTTGGCTTCGGTATGCATCCTAACTCAGTGTGAATAACAACGACTTACAATAACTAGGTGGCATCAACTTTTTCTTTGGCATACTTGCAATGAGGTACTGTACAACAGTCGAGAAATCTCGGCAATGCTAACAGAGACAGGTCCATCGATATCATCGGCCGAAGGAGATGGCTATTATCAACGCTACCGTTAATGAGCATCTTTCTCATGGCTGCTACAATTTCTTATGCAGTTGCACCTCAGGTTGATTCCGGAGACCAGCCGAAACCTAAAGCAGATACGGGCGGATCAATCGCTGGAATCATCTTCATATATCTTTTCGCCGCGGCGTACAGTCCTGGTCTTGGGCCAATCCCATTCACTCTGGCATCAGAGAGGTAGGAATCTAGCACTCAATCACGATATACGCTGACTCTTGGTCTGTAGTTTCCCGCTGAAGAACAGAGAGGCGGTAAGTCCATCTTCTGCCCGTCCAACTTCACCAACGGAGAGAGATATGCTGACTGATCCAGGGCGCATCAGTGGCAATTTCCATCAACCTCTTCTTCGCTGGCCTCTTAACGATTATTCTACCTCGAATCAATGCCGTATTCGAAATGGCCGGCACACTCGGTTTCTTCGCGGGTCTCAACATCGTCGCATTTGTGCTCATCTTTTTCTTTGTTGAAGAGACAAAGCAACTTACCCTCGAAGAATTGGATACAGTGTTCAACAATCCGAAGAGTCGATTTGCGCATTATCAGTTGACGAAACGGCTTCCGTTCCTGTCCAAGAGGTATCTGCTTTGGAAGAAGGATGCCGAGAGACCACTAGCTTATGATGAGTGGGCAGTGGAGGATGGGCAGCGAGGGTGATTGGGTGTTGTTAGGCGAGGTGAAAGGATTCGGCTGGGCACCACTGTGTTTATGCAACCTTTCTATTCTTGCAAGATGATTCTAACTACATTGAATTCAATTTACTAAATAGCGTCGGGAATTAGTGCTCTATGTTGTATATATCGAGACTGGTTATGATACACATTGATCCGATATCGTATCTCTGTAATATTCGCACGTCGTATTCAATTAAAGTTTAGTTCCCCATGGACCCCGCGCTAACTAATGCCCAGAAATATCCGAGACATTTGGCGCCTGCACCTCCACTTTCCGTCCTCGAGGTGCCAACGTCATGCTCTTCGCTGCGCCTCGAACCATCCAAAGCATCCATCTCCATCTTCATCTTCATCTTCATCAACACTTGAAGAAATCGCCAAAATGGCTGGTCCTCACGAATACTCATACGGCAATCAACAGCAGCAACAGTACCCTCCTCAGCAACCCTACCCGAATCAACAACAGTATCCTCCTCCTCAATACAATACTCCGCCTCAATATGGATACTACCAAGCCCAACCAGCTCCCTACCGTCGAACTCCACGCCAGAACTTCGCTGTCGTGACTGCGCGTCAGCTGAACATCGCCATTCCTGTTGTCATTATTATCTTGAGTATTTGGTGGTCTCTTAGATCGCAGATCTGTCCGAGCGATGTACCCATCGGTCATGAATGTTCGTGGATGCTCTGGACGGCTTTGCCTGTAGTACGTATGCGCTCCCATTTTACGTGAGACTTGATCGCTGATTTATCACAGGCCATTGCGTCTTTGCTTTGGGCGGTCGTGATGAATATCTCTGCTCGTCGCGCGAACCACTCCATGTCTCACGTCCCGGCAATCGTCAACACCATCGTGCAGCTCATCCTTGCGCTCGGTGCAACGGCTTGCTTCGCTATTCTCATCTACCACATGGAGAACTACCCTGTCTGGAATCGAAGTCTGGAGGGCTCCATGATCGCTCTTCTAGTAATACTAGCGTACGTAAGCTCGTTTAGCAATTTGATCAAGACTTGCTAATACGTGCAGAATTATTAACTTGGTTTTGTTTGGG
Organism: Fusarium chuoi; assembly: GCA_022627125.1. NCBI lineage: Eukaryota > Fungi > Ascomycota > Sordariomycetes > Hypocreales > Nectriaceae > Fusarium > Fusarium chuoi. The sequence continues at coordinate 213,724 of JAJALE010000885.1, read as the reverse complement.
TGGTCGATTTACGAGATGAGGTTCTATCGAAAGGAGAGGCAGAGCGCAAACAGCCATATACCCATTTGAGCGGCTGTTATACCTCTACAGTACGGAGAATTTGCAGTATGCGATTAATAACACTTGCTCCTACAGTTTCGCATCTAATCTGGCTGTGACAAAGCCGACCCTGGCTTTCGACTGTTTCTTTGTAATCGTGAACCGTCTTCATGTCATGGCAATTCTACAGCACAGGGAACGAGAGTTTGGTCAACGCTTCTATAGCTTGCGCAACGCCCTACCTGATCTTCTCAGTATACTTTTGTGACAAAAGCATGAGGGTACAAGATGTGCTATGGCTGTTACAGACTCGCTAAGCCCTTCCGTTCAGCTTCCGCGCTGTCTCATAATTATACATAGTTACATGCTGCCTCAAATCAACACCCCATGTTCCTCATTAGCCTTCTGTAGTAATACAACACCTTGTGTCATCGCATCTTTCTGACCCCAATTGTCTATAGATTTCCTGCAAACCCGCCATTCGCTGCAAACCGCAATTGGTAATCTCGAAGATCTACCCATGATCGCAACTCCTCTTCCTCATCCTGCGATGTCATCTGCGACGGATCCTGTGCATGCGTATCGATGCCACCTCCAGTACCAGCGCCCGTCTTTTCAAGCTTGACCAAAATATTGATCAACTGCGACAACGCCTCCTCTGATTTCACCGCAAAAGGTCCCTTGCGCTCAGGAGCGTCGTTCAAAAGTGTCGATGCAACCTGTCGGATCTTATTGATGAGCGATCCACCATTCGGCTCCATGTTCCGTTGAGAAATCGACCCCAAAACTGTGAGGAGGTTTTGCACAATCAGCTCCCGCTCGTCTGACATGAACTCGTAGATCTCCTTCTCATCAGCATCCTGTGCGGCCTTTTCCTCCTCTGAGTGGCCCTCGATAGGGTTGTTTTCCTGTCGTTGTTCTCCCATGTGGACATCCCGTAGGTCAAAGTACATTTCGACGAAATAAGAACGTGTAGCGAGTTGTGAGACAAAGATGTTGGCTTTTTGAATCTCATACTGAAGATGTCTGCGCCGAGCGGGTTGGTTCTTGATCACGTTGCGAAGATCGTGGGCTGGCTGGCTGTTGGGCCACGCAGGAGGCACGTATTGCATGCCAGAGTCATCAAGACTGGCCATGGTATTTGCTTCGACACCATGGTCTCCAAGCTGCAACTCTGGTGGCAAGTTATCGGTGATGCTTTTGGCTGCAATAAGACCATCTCGAAGCAAAATGCGCTGGTCCGCCCAGGGAAGCGTGCTCATACCATACGCCAGCTCAAGACTGACAATACCATTCATCGTAGTGTAAATGTCTATAGCAAAACGGAAGCCTGTCAACAGAGTAACGCTGCCATCCTGTTGGTGAATGACTTCATTGGCGAGAACGCAGATGTCATCAACATTTTCCGGGTATGCGGGGTATGGGAGACTGGGTGTTGATGGCGCAATCACCATATCTGCAGAAGACGCACCAAGCTGAGAAAAGGATCTGAGAGATGTCAGTAGAGCCTTGTACGAGAGGAAGCGATACTTACCGTACGCCGAGAAGAAGGCAGTAAAAGATACGCTTCCCGATCTGATCTTTGACATGGTTGAACGGAAGAGGATCCGGAGAACAGTTGTCATTGCCAAATGTGGGCAAATCACCAGGGTGCTTGGGCCGGCTGAATCCCAGCTCGCGGAGGAGGGTCAGGGTCTCGGCCATGAATTGACCAGAAGCGCTCCACTGATGCGTGTATCCCGATGCCAGTCCCAAGAAGTAGCTGGTTGCAGCATCGTCCAGAGTTTTTGGCTGTTTGAGTTGCCACTTGTTCCCACGTGTAATCAAGGCAATCTCACGGCATCTTTCAACCATGACGATAGCTCGAGGAAACAGATGGGTGCTGTGTTGTGCCTTGAGATGTTCTCTGGCACTTCGTGGGAAGGATGCGACAAGGGCACAGATCATGCTCGCAAGCAAACCAAGAAACTCGGGCTTCGTACGGTCTTCACGGTTGGCGAATGACTGACGGAACGTAGGCTCGTGTGGGAATGGCGCAAGCGGGTGGATGTAGGTAAAGAAGTCATCGACCAGCAGTTCCAACACTGGCATAGGCGCAATGTATTCGGCATCGACATTATCGGTCGAGATGTTCATCAATGTCTTTGCCGCGGTCTGCGGCGACGGAGACAAAGATCCGATTACAGCAGCGGCCACCGCTGCAGTCGCCGCCGATGGCATATCGACCCGCGAGCGCTTGGCAGCTTTTGCGGCCTCGGCATGCTTGTTGGGTGGTCCCCGACGCTTGGTCTCGCGGTTATAGGTGCAGTCTACACCGAGCTCTCGACACGGCCGGCACGGTATGTTACTGTCGTCGCACTTAACCTTGCGCATACTACACATGTCACAGGCCCGTCGCAGTCGAGTAAGCTTCGGGTTGATAGTCGGGTCGCGCATAACAGCTCCATTTCCAGGTATAAGCTGAGTAGGCAACTCGGTCGCATGAGGCATGCCGTCTGGAGGTTCCATGGGCGCATGTGGTTGTTGGTGGCCCACGACTTCGGCGGCAGCGACGGCGGCATGTTGGAGAGCTTGGGGGCTGTTCATGTGTTGAGTGATAGCATGGGCGGCATCGCTGGCGGCCTGGAGCATCTCGAGCCCATTGCTCGCGTACGCGTGAGCCGTCGCATGGGAGTTTGGTGAGGGTGGAGGTGGTGAGCCGGACATGGCGGCGAGCTGCCAGGCTGTGCCGGCCTGCAGCGGAGCACGGAGCTCGTTTGGCGGAGCTGGGGTATTCCGTAAGCGGGACCCTTGAGAATGGCGCCGGACTCGACTGGTTTGAATGGTTGCGGCCGTCGCGATGGCTGATTGTCGGAGGATTCCCGGGTGTTGGAGGGTGTTGAAGCGAGGTGAGGCCGATGAGCCGAAACGAAGAATTTGCTGGGTGGTGAAGTCACGTGTTTTCTGATTCTGTCAGACTGTTTCTGGCTACCCTGTACAGCTCTCTAGAACTATGAATTATGTCTTCAAAGCATTCTTCACAATACTTTTATTATAGAATAATGTGTAATTCTATTCCTGCGGCAAATTCCATCTCGTTTTATTTGTTATATATAATGAATTGGTTTCTTTTCGTGTCAGTTCATTAGGTTACCTACAACATCAGCATGTTCTTGCTCAAGTCTCCCAATATTTACAATCCATCCCCGACCCTCTCATTCGGCCGAAATGCCAGCAACAGAGACATCCTAATTCATTATCGATATCCCATGCCCAGCAGCAAGGATCTTGGTAAATAGCTCATCGTGGGGTATAGATGTTCATCTTATGACGAAATCCTGTCGGAAAATTCGGGAATCTGGCATCATGTCCCTGCTTGCGGCTGAACCGCACGGATGAGTCGAGATTTCAGCATGGGCCTTTTCGAAATGTGTCGTCTCATCAATTGATTCGGTAGTACAATGGGAATTCTACATGTGGCTCAGAGCCGAAAAGCTTCTCGATTCTGAAACAATGTTATTGTGTAGATCTCGAACGACTTTCTGGAATAGGATTGTCTGATCTAGCGCTCATCCTCCATTTTTAGCTGTCGCTATCCGCCGCCTTCAACGGTAATTCGAGCTTGGAGCTCACACCAATCACATGAAGCTGATTTTCCCTTTATGAATCAGCCTAACATTCATTGATTATCCCCACAAGTCGCTGTCGATACCCACTCAAGCTGTCAAGCATCAACTTCAGGTCCCTCCCTATATCAGAACCTCACAAACCATATTGCCAGTTCAATGTGATGTCTCAGGATACCAGCTTTCAGTATCATACTTATAAAATAGAAACAAAATATACATCTCTTGATACACCGAATCCATCTCGTCTCTCCTCGGGTGCGTCCGGCTGGCACCGATAATCACAGACCCTTGAACAGACCCACTCATCAGCCCACTCATCACCATCGGCTGATAATATCGACCTGGCGTGATGCGCTCAGCTTAACAAACAACCAACGGAGCAAGGCGAGACTCGGGGGAAGAGCTTTCATGTCATGGGCACGCGTATAATCGCTGAAGAAGAAAAAAAAGTTGTCATGGACAAGGGACTGAGGGGTAAATTACCAAGGATAGTCGATCCAATAAATACTGACACGTCTGGCTGTTGTTCGAGGTGCGATTCTGTATAATCGATCTGTTACTTGCGAAGACTAAGTCCTTCAAATTAGCCTGCGTCACACGAGCTTTTGCATCAGCTGAGAATTCTGCTGTTAAATAACGACACGTTCAATCGGCATCTTCTCTTGCGCCTACGATCTGCGACATCTTCATCTATACCCTCACTTGTACAAAAGTCGATATTCCGGGCTTAGTTTCACGATTCAGCGACAAAGCTACCCATTTCGGATACAGTCACCAAATTAAATACACAGCCAAGATGACTTCACGACCTATGAAGCACATTGATCGCGAGGATCTCTACACGAACCTCGAAGCCCGTGTTCAGTATCTTCACTCATTCCTCGATTTCTCAAGCCGTACGTTACACCCAGCGCAAACACCCCATAGCTCGACCTCAACCTCGCAATTGAGAACAAGTTTTATCCATAACCCAAACTCAACTAACAGTCTGCGTTTACAGGCGACATTGAAGCTCTCATCACTGGCGCAAAATACGTCAAGGCCCTCATCCCCGCCGTCGTAAACATCGTCTACAAGAAACTCCTCCAATACGATATCACAGCTCGTGCTTTCACCACCAGAAGTACTTCCTTCGAAGGCCCTCTCGATGAAATTCCCGACGAGAACAGTCCTCAAATTCTGCACAGAAAGATGTTTCTGCGCGCTTATCTTATGAAGCTGTGCTCGGATCCCAGCAAGATGGAGTTTTGGGAGTATCTGGACAAGGTTGGGTATGTAGCACCCTTTCAACAGAATCCATGAGTAGAAACTGACTTTTCTAGAATGATGCACGTTGGTCTTGGGCGCAAGCACCCTCTTCACATCGAATACGTCCACCTTGGTGTCTGTCTCGGTTTCATCCAGGACATCATGACCGAAGCTATCCTTTCACATCCTCGTCTACACATCCAGCGCAAGACAGCTCTCGTCAAGGCTCTTAACAAGGTCATCTGGATCCAGAACGACCTCATGGCCAAATGGCATGTCAAGGATGGTGCCGAATTCGAGACAGGCGACTCTGACATCGAGATTGAGCGTGAGGGCTACCTGCATGGAAAGCGCATCCTCGGCGAGGGCAGTGGTTCAGGTACTGAAGACGATGCCTCAGAACATCCCCAGAACCCCCCGTCAAGGATTCCACATCCTAGTGGTATGCCCGCCGGTGGTGTGTGCCCCTTCTCGGGGATGGGTGCTCCAGCTGAGGATGAGGAGAAGTAAGCGGCCAGATCTCAGATTTTTGAGATGGGCCTCGAGTGGAGATGATGATGGACTTTAAACAACACATATCTGGCGTTTGTGATAATGACCTATTTCGGGGATAGGATTGGGGCATTCGGGGTTCAAGGAAATCTTTTTGGTGTATTTCTTTAGGATAGAGTATTAGTATGGAAGGACGAATACCACGCTTCTTTTCATTTCATCCTCAACGTCTCGGCCTCGAAATGGCTTTCTCTTAGGTCGCAAAATTTACATTAGAAGCTTGCCTACTTGCAACTTCACCTCTGCACGCGGCATTCTTTCGAGCCCCCAAGATCGTGGCCGCCGAAGCTACTTATCAAGGAATACCCGTTCACATGGAAGTCAACAATTGGAGTTTTCAGCACTTGCGTCATGGCGCTGGAGCTTTTGGTCCATCTTGGAGGGGCAGCGGGCCCACGATTGCTAGATCACGATTGTTGAGTCTGGACCACTCATCACATCAAGGTTCCTGGACGATTCCCAACTAGAGGCTCCATCTGATATTAATATGAGACAAGTGATTGGATCGTGATGGGCTTTTGTAGCGGGAATGACGGGCAGTTGAAGAGGTATTTGTCATTGGCGGATCCTTGCAAGAAATGTGCCCCTCGGTGGGGTTCCTTGAGCTCAAAGCTCAAGCTTGGGATGATATGATGGGGCTTGACGACGAGATTGAAAGAGAAGAATGCTTATAGAACAAGGATTCCGAGAACAAAACGCTCAATATCGCGGTTGCTTCTGTGTGTGTCAAAATCAGGAAGTTTTTGTCACTTGTAACGGCGTTACCGGGCCGGGATGTTGAATCGTTGTTCCATTCTAGAGTCTAGACAGTCTCGAACCTCTTGGAAACATAAGTCAACCTCCAATGGTAGCCCGTTGATAAACCACAATGAGGAGAGACAGAGTGAGATGCACATATCGAACGGGCTAAGCAGAGCAAAGAATGCAGGCAATAAGACATACCATGTTCAGAAGTTCTGGTGGTGTAATGCTGTTGCAACGCAGTCCACGAGGTTTTATCGTGAACCAACCAACAAGAACAGATAGAAGCAGCCTGTTTTTCCAATTAGGCAGCGGAAGAAACCAAAGAAGAAAATTTCGAAGTAAACAAAGAGATAATGAGGAAATTACCACTTAAAATGACTCAAATATGCATACTAGACGCAGCCACCATCGAAGATAATCTGCAGGCAGGGAAACAACCAATTATCAGCAACTATGCCTCTCAGTGATCGGATATTCTCGCAGAAGAATAAAAAGCTCGGCAGAAACGTCCGGTTGGAGAACATCAACTGCCGGGAACGTGCGGTCACGTCTGACGGTGGATGGCTCAGAAATATGAGAGTTCGATGATGAGGCATGATGAGATTGATGGCCCGGCCCGCCCATGGCGTGGTGTTCGTTTTTAGCACCTGGTGCAAAATCAATGGCGGGGTCGTTTCACACAGGCATAGATCCGGGGGATAAGCCCCGGATGCGGCTCGATGTGAACGGACTTGGACCGAAAGATGGTCGGTCCACGCCTAAATTTGAATCAAATGCGCAGGTATTTATGGTATGGTAAATGCTGCGTCATATTTTGTCAAATAGAAGCTTGGACAATGCTTCCGCAACTTCATAATTTTAGTGCATATGATAATGGCTTGGAAGATTCACAGAGTATCATGAGCTTTGCGCGGTGCGCTGGCATCCATCTCGGGAGTGCACCTCCGTCAAAGGTGGTCTCACCGTCTTTTGTTTGGTTCGGCCTGTTCTGGGGGCACAATTGCTGGCGCCTGTGCCGTATTGCTTGTTTATCGTTGGTGCATTAACCAGTGGAGACCCTTGAATAGCATCTTATCGATCGTGGAAGTGGACTTTGTCGATGATGATTAGAATTGGCGATCTTTTGAAAGATGAGCTTCATGATACTGGATTGAGCGTGGTAATTGAGTAGGAAGGGGCCTAAACACAGAACACATGATCTACTTTTGACCTCAAGCCATGAGGGTATCGTGAGATCATGAAAAGCTACCTATATCGCAACCACTTGATTGACCTTACGAAGAAACCTTCGTCGACAGCCAGCGTAGGCTTCAATGCTCAGAGGATGGGAAAGCTGAATAAAGATACATACATAACTAGACATCAGCAACTCAAAATGCTGAGTCAGTGCTGCCAATGCTTTCTCAGCTTCGTGGATGGTTGAAATAAGCAATAGATGGTGTTTGTCGGCCGCATTGCTTTCATTACCCCTCCCCCGCGATTATCCCCAACTCATGGCACGCACGGTCACATGGAAGCAAACGCCATGCGAGGCACCAGATATCTAATTCTATCACCTTCTATATGATCCGATATAAGGGGTGGTCTACAGAAGCGATTATCACTAAGCGAGTGTTTCAATTAACAAGAAAGAAACTTGCATGGCGAGAGTTATCACGACATTCTGGTGTTGTCAAAGGATCAACGTTGAAGATGATGCAACGCTGGTCGTCCGTCTACTAGGTAACTATACCTACAGCATGCGTGTTGATAGACAAAGCTACTGAGTTTGCCTACCTATTTCAGCCATTGAATGTTCACCTGTACCTGATCGGCAGCTATATTCTGGGTTCACTCGAGTTGGCGACCCAAGTCAAGGCATCTTGGCAGCTGTCGGGCCTTTAAGAATTTTGCTCCGGCGCGTGAGCCAGAAGGTGTGCTGAGGGCTCATGATACTGTGACAAAATGGAGAGATCTTAGTGTCTGGGGTAGATAGACCTGGAGAAGTCGCTGCAAGTGGAATTATGAATAGTTTGACGGCCAAATTGTCGAGACATGTTCAATTGCTTGCGAATTTATTCACTTGTTATCTAACGTTTGGTTAGTACTGAGCCTCAGAAAAGTCACCATGTGCCATTTTCACACCTACCTTACCTACCTTACCTAGGTATCCATTAGTGGTATGCCCGCAAAAAGCAAGGCACCTTTACAGCAGAGAAATGCCCCACCACCTCATTCATCGGTCACTGACTACTAAGGTACCTACAGCAGTTCCCGCCTGGACCTGATGGATGGGCACAGCAACACACGACGATGAGTCGCCGAAACCGCCCGGCCCGACTTTAAGACTAGACCAGACTGTGCCTTGCCTTGACTTGACTTGGCTTGACTTGACTTATTATGTATGTCCCATCTTCTTGGGGACAGAACAGATACAGCTAACGTCACCGTTGCTTGTATCCCAGGTTACTCTTACCTTATCCAGCCTGTAGAATCGCTTCTTTCCCCTTCGCTTCTCCCTCCTAGTCCCGCTCAACCTTAACCATCCATCCCTCCTCCGCCATCACTTCACAACCTTTCTCTTCTTTCATCTCTCAAACCCAATCACTCTTTGCTTCGCGCAGCTTGTATATCCCAGCTATATCCTTCTTCTATTCTATCCCATCAATTTCCGCTTCTTCTTAATCACGGAATACGCGAGCGCATTACTCCGTAGTCTAAACTCCTCACGAGAGACAGGCGGCGATCACCTTGCTCCGACAAGACAACCCCAAAGGAGACGCCAGCTGACACCTCCTCGTCCACGATTCTCCTCACCTTAATTCGCTATTCCTCTCCCGAGCCTGACTCTCAGATCGCACCTTGACCGGGAAAATGGCAACCTCCAGTGAAACCACTGGCGCGCCCAACTTGCGCCGCCGCGAGTCCTTGTCCGAGATTCGAGCTGCCAACCCTGATTTGGCTCTGAGCGGTAACATTATCTCGGCTACCTTCAACACACCGCATTCTTTCGTCTATCGAAAAGGCGGTGATTGGGTATGTAACTAACTACCTAATTATTCACCTCGCTTCGCTTCGCTTCCTCAACATTACATCTCGTATCACTATCAGTTACTGGGGTTCACTCTCTAGCTTGCATTTCCCCCTCTTCTCCAACCAAAGCTACAGAGGAGCTCCCTCCCTGCCAGCTTCAGCTCCCCTCCCCCTCGTCACATGAAAAATTGAGCCTCAGCTAAACTTTTGCTCTCACTACAGGACTTGAAATCTCGTCGCGGTCAATCTGCTCTCTTTGATTCCTTCGCATACCTCTCCTCCGACGCTACCCCATGGAATCACACCGTTGTCGCGTGGACCGGCGAAATCGACGCTCCAACTGATGACGTCGTTTCTTCACCCGGCACGCCCGCCCCAAACACTTTTGGTGCGACATCGCTCAACGCCCTCTCCGCACCCGTTCCCATTGACGGCAACGCGCGCCTACCGACTCCTCCTCCAGTCGATGGTCTCTGGGTGCCCCGCGAGGACCAAGACCGCCTCGAGTACCGTTTGTCACACAACAAGACCATCCGCACCTACCCTGTTTGGCTCTCGGATGAATCCGAGGCCACTTCTGAGGGAATCCTTCTCAAGGACCAGGCCCGCTGGCGACGCTATGCAGAGCACGATCTCTACACCCTCCTCCACTACAAGCAACATGAGCCGACCGACGGCCGACGCGAACGTGTTCAATGGGCCGATTACTATAGAATGAACCAGAAATTCGCCAACAAGATCATCGAGATCTACAAGCCTGGCGACATCGTCATCATTCATGACTACTTCCTCATGTTACTTCCCAGCATGCTGCGACAGAGAGTACCTAACATGTACATCTCGTTCTTCCTGCATTCTCCCTTCCCCAGTAGCGAGTTCCTCCGCTGTCTGCCTCGACGAAAGGAGGTTCTTGAGGGTGTTTTGGGCTCAAACCTCATTGGCTTCCAGTCATACAGTTACTCTCGCCATTTTCTGAGCTGCTGCACGCGGATCCTTGGATTCCCCTCTGATACTCTCGGAATTGATGCTTATGGAACTCGCGTCCAAGTTGGCGTCTTCCCCATTGGCATTGACGCCGCCAAGGTTGAAAGCCACGCATGGACCGATGCCGTGACCGCCAAGTATAACGCACTGCGCGAGCTTTACCGCGGAAAGAAGATCATTGTCGGACGTGACCGTCTGGATAGTGTCAGAGGTGTTGCCCAGAAGCTGCAAGCTTTTGAGCGCTTCCTTGAGATGTACCCTGAATGGCGTGAGAAGGTTGTTCTCATCCAGGTCACCTCGCCCACTAGCGTCGAGGCAGAGAAGGAAGATCTTGAGGACGACACGAAGGTTGCGACCCGTGTCAATGAGCTTGTTATGCGCATCAACGGCATGTACGGAAGCCTAGGCTTTTCTCCCGTCCAGCACTACCCACAGTACCTCAGCCAGAACGAGTACTTCGCTCTTCTACGTGCCGGTGACATTGGCCTCATCACTTCTGTGCGTGACGGCATGAACACAACAAGTCTAGAATATATCATCTGCCAGAAGGAGGGCAATGCTCCTCTCATTCTCTCAGAGTTCAGTGGTACCGCTGGCAGTCTCAGGAATGCCATCCACATCAATCCCTGGGATCTCAGTGGCGTTGCTGAGAAGATCAATGCTGCTCTCACCATGTCCGAAGACAAGCGACAAGAGATGCAGTCTCGTCTCTACAGACACGTTACTGAGCACAATGTGCAGTCCTGGATCACTAAGTTCATCCGCAAGGTGTACAATGTTCTTGGTGACAGCAGTTCTGCCAACTCCACTCCTCTACTCGACCGAGCTCTTCTTCTTACTCAATATCGCTCAGCCAACAAACGTCTGTTCATGTTCGACTACGACGGTACCCTGACGCCCATCGTGCGCGAGCCTAGTGCTGCGGTGCCCTCGGAGCGTCTTATTCACACCCTTGACCTATTGGCTTCAGACCCCAAGAATGCTGTGTGGATCATTTCGGGACGAGACCAGGATTTCTTGAAGCAGCACCTTGGCAACAACAGACGTCTTGGATTCTCAGCTGAGCACGGCAGCTTTATGAAGCACCCCGGCTCAGATGAGTGGGAGAACCTCGCAGAGAAGTTCGATATGGGATGGCAGGCTGAGGTGATGGAGGTCTTCCAGAAATACACCGACAGGGTTCAAGGTTTGTACATTGACACATGTTCCACTTAACGCACACTGACGTAAAAAAGGTTCTTTTATCGAGAGGAAGCGATGTGCTTTGACCTGGCACTACAGATTGGCCGACCCCGAGCAAGGCATTCACATGTCGCGAGAGTGCCATAAGGAGCTCGAATCGACAGTTGGCGCGAAATGGGATGTCGAGGTGATGCCTGGTAAGGCCAATATCGAAGTCCGCCCCACGTTTATCAACAAGGGCGAGATCGCCAAGCGCCTCATTACCATGTACCACACACCTGGCACCGAGTCTGAAGACAAGTCTGGGCACCTCGAGTTTGCCCTGTGCATGGGTGACGACTTCACGGATGAGGACATGTTCAGAAGCCTTAATGCCGCCTCGGGCCCTGTGCTGGATGCCAACCACGTCTTCACAGTCACCGTCGGAGCGAGCACAAAGGTCACATTGGCCAAGTCGCATCTCCTGGAACCAGAGGATGTGATCGAGTGCGTAGCTCTCCTCGCCGGTGTCCAGGACGTTGGAGAACGTCTCGGCGAGGTGAATCTGGGGGCGCTGAGTGCTGTCGAGGGACATATTCCCAATGATGAGCGGTAATGACGGAACAAGAAATGGGTTTACCAGGCGTTTTTGGACAAGACGAAGACAAGATAGACAGGCGGTGGGCGTATGGAACGGACAGTGATGAAAGACAAAGAAGGGTAGTATACAGAAAATGGGAAGATAGCGTGGAGACGTACACGAAGGACACAGTTCTTAGCGTTCATGATATTAGCTGTCATACATGCCAATGATAATGAGTTGACAAATCTGTGGATTGCAGTGATGTATGTTTGACCGATGTTAATTATCGTATGAGCTTCTGTATCGATGTTCATGAAATGGCCCAAGTTCACGACCTGTATAAACACTGTACGGCTGCAATTTACGAGAATGGAATTCAGTCCAACGTCAACTTGATATCATGATATAAATTATTAAATCCACCAAAGTCATGTCAACCAATTGTTTGTAAGAATGGCCATAAACTGAGCTACCACTGATTTAAACCGACTAACCCATGAAGGCTTCCATGAAAGAGCATCAACTTCCCATTGACGATATATCGGTACTTCAAGGATGCGTTCAGAAGTGGAGGCTGCCAGAAGAGTTGAAAAATCATATTTTTCTCTATCTGAGCATGGATGGAGTATCAGACCTTACGGTGACTTTGTCGAGTTTACCCCTGAATTCTATTGTTCTCGGGCATGACCGGGGCGCAGCTTTCCTCAGTGCTTCAAGTATGTCCAAGAGAGGCTCTCAAATATATTCAATATATCAGATCAGCTGCACAAACTGCAGTGCACCAATGTGTCTCATTTGCCAACCAAATCTTTCTTTAAGCCCTCGCTTCATAGGCACGAGGCTGTTTCTACTGGGCCAAAGCTACTCCCCGAGTACGTAAACACAGGCGTAGACCAGATTCCGGGACATGTGCGCTGTTCATTTTCCCTTTCTTGGATACACCCTAATGCAGAGAAGTCCTTTCTGGAATTTGAACCATGAAAGGATATGACAGTAGAACTTGTATCTATGATTCAGACCTCGCCTCGGAGAATATGCAGCTTCTGCGTTGCCAGTATGAAACAGACAGTGAGAAGCTCAATCATCATCTCAACGGGAGAATATGTAAGATCAGAAAAGCAGACAGAGTCAACGAGATCACATTGGATGATTCGCATTTGCTGGAAGTTTGAAGTACTTGGGTTTAGTGAAGAGACTTACGAACCAGACTCTCGTTGGTTTAAAGCGTGTCGTAATATATATCCAACAAGAAAGATCTACGCGCTGCGGCGCCTTGACCATCTGGTAACGCCAACCTGTCTAACTAGATATACGTACACGCAGCTTGTCTACATGAACTAATACAGTCCCGTTTCACTTGGAGTCAGCGTTGAAAGCAGGCCTGTCATAGTCAACCGATCATCACTCCCATCCGAACCAGCTTTCTCAACGATAACGCTGTGATCCCTAACCCTGACACACCTCAAGTCCCCAACACCCTCTCCAGCACCATTAGGCATATACTCCCTCGCATACGAAGGTAGATTCACCTTCTTGTTCTTTACCACCGATTCAATAGAGTAAATGACCTCCTCCGCCACAGGGAACGCTTCTCGAAGCTCCATGAGGGCTCGGCACGCTTTTATGAATGTTTCGAGTTGGACAGGGCTCTCCTCAATGGCGAAAAGGACTTTGAAAGCACAGACAGAACATGCTTGGATGAGCCAGTGTTCGTTGTGGATCGTGTATAGAGCGCGGAAGTGCCAGATCGTTGACATGGCGTTTGTTGCGTGGGCGTAGGATGTTAGACGTGGAATAAAGGGGCCGAAGACGGATTTGGGAATATGGTCGAAGGGTTGAAGAATGCTGATTACTACAAGATCCGCGCTAAGACTAGATGCGTATGAGTGACCGATAATACTCTGCATCATCCTGTACAAGACTTACTGTAGTAGTATAGCAGCGGGCAGAACGGCATTCTCAGCCCTTAGCTCTTCAGGCAAGGAGAACTTCCACTCCATGATCTTAGAGTACAACTCTGCAGCACGTCCGGCATTTTGAGACGGTGAAACTCCCTGCTCTAAAGGGATAAGGAACTCGAGGACCTGCTCTGTGATTTCGGTAAAGTTACATTCAGCCTCGAATATCTCACGCTTCGTCGACCGCTGGGGTGCTACGGAAACAGGATATGAGAACCACCAATACTCTGGGTTCTCCGTTCTATTCACCGGCGAGTTTTCTTCTTGCCAAGTTTTAGCTCTTGCAGGCTTCTTGATGATGAGACGACGACATAGACCGTGCATTGGTTTCCTGAGACACAAACGTCAGTGAGTTTGGTTCTGCGCGAGCACATTACTTACCAGTCCCAGACATAGAAACCCCATTGTATCCAAGACAACGCATGTGCTTCGGCTCTCTGTCTCGATCCCGCAATAGCAGTATCCGTAGAACGATAAGTATCATCTAGTCTCAGCGCCATGTACCGCGACTGCATAAGCCTGTGGAACTCGAGCGCCGTTTCTCCGTTGCCTAGGGCGCCTTCATACACATACATAAGCGCCAGACCCTGTGTCACCGGTAATGAAGGTCTTGTGTCTTCCTGCTTCAGACACTGGATGGCTTCTTGGGCGAATATCTTTCCTCGGGTGCTGAGTTCATCTGGTATGCTGAATGTAATCGGATTCGTCGTGTGTAGCTATATTCGTGGTTTCAGCCTGCAGAGACTCTGAAAGGTGGTGGTAAAGCCTACATACGCAACTAACGGCCAAAATGGCATTGACGAGAAATGGTGAGCAGAATCGTAGTGCTGAGGGTACGCCTGGTGTCGTTGGGTTGAGGTTCTTTAGGTCGTCTTCGAAGATAGTTCGGTCGATAATACGGTTACATGATGTGTCCCACGTCCAGAACAACAGTAGTAAGTGGCTTAGAAACTTGTCATCTTGGATGACGTTCGTCCATCGCGAAAAGGGGAGTATATGCCCTGGGAGATCAATGGATGCAGAGTCGTCAGCGGCTCTGCGCTGGGGTTCTGGCCAGGCTTCCTCGAATAGGCTACCAGGCTGGTCATTTCTGGGAAATATTAGGCAATTGTTTGAAGTTTTTTTGGTGTACTCACAAAGCTGTAAGTCTGGCCCTTGTTTGCTGTTGGGGTCGGGAAAGGCTCATGCGTGCCGCTGAGAATGTTGGCGAGCTGGCGCTTCCGGAAGTTGTAGCGCTGTTTGAAGTATTGTCGCTGTTGTTTCGTAGAAGAGGATTTGCCTGTTTCCGAGGAGGCGTAAGAGCGGCTGGTGTTCCTCCCTGAAGGTCCTCAGTCACGCCTTTGACGTCCTTTCCGGCTCGGATTCTCCGCAGTATCTCGTCTGTCTCATGGGGGTCTCTGGTCTGGAGCGAAGAATAAAGACTCTCATGATCAACGATTCTTTCTTTCAGTTCATCATGCTTTCGTTTCATTGCTGCAACCTCGGCTTCGTAGTGGTTGTTGGCATAGTGACATTCTCTGCCAGCAGTGATGCAGCCAGAGCACCTTGGCCTTTGACCATTGCACTATTGAAGTCAGTAAGCTACCCATCTTGGCACAGAAGCTCCTAAAACCTTGGCTTTGCGTTGTCTGCAAGCCTGGCATGCAGTCTTGACGGATATTCTCTTGGGTATGTTCAGCTTGGGTGGAGGCCTGGGTGAGCCTCCTTCTCGAGTTGGGCCTGGCAGAAGAGCCCGAAGTCGGCCTGCAGAAGAAGACGACGACGAGGGTAGGTTATCATCCATATTTATTAGCAGACGAGATTGGGAGCTGAGGGTGACGATGTTTCGTGCGGCGAGAGGTTGGTGCTCTCAGCGATCAGCGATCAGCGACAGGCATTTTGGAAGGACTAATCAGACAATTAACGACGCACGGTTGAACAAGTCAAGAGGGGAATTATGATCATGATATGAAGAGGTTCTGACTTAATACCTAAGCTCTAAGGTATTCAGAATTGATGTCCTTTCCATGCCCTGTAACTGCGACGACATTTCGTCTATATATGATGTATATGCTACGTCACATCTGCCCTATTTGGCCCCGGAGTTTTCGACAGAACAAGCGAATGATTGAATGTGAGCTTTATTGAGATCCCCTTCAAGTCCGCCACTGACCTTTCAACTCATGTAATACTGGCACCAGACATAAGGATCCTCCCTAAACATGTCCGCACCGACGCCTATCGATATATCTACCTGATATCACGGCGGCTGTTCTGAATCATGGTCACATTAGAATCCCCCCCCCAAGATCCAATTTTAACTCAGTTTGCATTATATCTCAGCTCTACGTCTGAGCAATCTCATCGCTGTATAAAACTATAGATATCATCATAAACGTCAAGAAACACACCGGGCCCCCTCATCATCAATCTGTGAACAGAGCCGCGACTCCATTGCCAAACCAAACCCCTCCCTGATAAAAGAAAAGGTCATGAGAATCCTGAGACACATGTCTAAACCAAGCATCCTGACAAACGCCAACAGAAACAAGGACTAAGGAACCGCTCAAATCACGGGGTATCAAATTCAAACCCATCCCCCAACCCTACGACACAACACAAGCGTAAAACATGGCCAACGCATCTCACAATACCACCTGAGTCTAGCCCCAAGAATTCCAACAATGACGCAACGGCGGTCGACAAAGCCAACCCTGGCATCACCGCAAGATGTACCAGGAGGTCGAGATATTCATATGCGGCCAAGTCATGTACTGATGTCGCTTCATGCAAACAAAGTCAGGGCACCACGCCCGATGGATGACGTCTTCCTTTACCGTTACAGATCATGCTCTAGCCAAGCGGAGAAGGAATCCGAAACACCCCCAGTAAAATTAACAATAAAAAAGCTGTTCAAAGCAAGAAAAACATCTGACAAGCTCAGCTTGTCTCGCAAACTCCCAGGGGCCAGACGTTTCAGATTGTTGGAGGAATGTCAGATACCAATGTCGGTAGGATGTTGTTGAATGCTGCCATTTGACCTAATAGCCAAGTGAATTCAGAGTAGGGATGTCGTTGTACCAAAAGAGATAAAGAAAATTCCATGGTCGTGTATCATGCAAAGGATCATGTCCGCAACGTGCGTCGTCTCCGCTGCCAGGTATAGAGGAAAAGACAAGCTGGTTCAATGGAATAGGTCATAAGTCGTCAAAATCATTGTCGTCTGAGAACGACGAGGTGGATGAGCCGTAGCCTAGCTCAATATGCTGCAGCAGTAGATCCTTCGCTTGTTGCAACAGCAACTAAGGCCTCAAGGCGGCCTAAAGAGCCGTTGCTGCTAGGTCGTCCCTGCTGTTGCTGTTGCTGCTGGGTCTGTTGATGGGGGTGTTGTTGCTGCTGCTGGGGGTGCTGAGGATGTTGCTGATTCTGTGGGGATAGCTGTTGCGGTGGTTGCTGGTATTGAGGATGTAGTGGTGCTTCTTTGATAGGGAACCCACTAAAGCCAGTAAAGTTCGGATGCACCATCCTATCCACGTGAGCCATCCGTGGATCTTGCTGCTCCTGAGGAGGTCGGCCGTCTCTATGAACTGAAACGGGCCCATTATACCATCCACGACGCTTATTTTCTCTCGAAGTTGTAATGGATGGGGCCGAAACTGTGTGTTGATGGAGAGATCGTGGGGCTGAGGTAGGAGGAGGTTTGGGGCCCTGGTATACCGGAGGCCGTTCCTCGAAACGAACAGTAGGAGGATTGAGCCGCACGTGCTCGGCTTGAGCCTGAACAGCCTGGTTTGCTTCGGAAGCCCAGCTACCCGCACTATCCCGAGGCGGTGTACTGTGGTTGATATCAAGGCGGTTGAGGCCTCTCTGAAGGCTCGCATCGTACATGTTGAGATTTCGTCTCTCGTCCTGCATCGGGGTTTCGGGGAGATGGGGTTGATAAGAGGCTCGGATTTGAGGCTCTTGGTCGACCATCATGGGCGAAGGCTGTCTCCTTGGTGGGGTGGCAGGTGGCAGAGGGTCGAACGACTCAATACCGGGCAGTCGGAAGGACGACTGAGAAGTTGAAGGGTTCGCGATCGGTGGCGGTGGGTTCGGACGGACAGATGACTGGTTCACAACGGAGCTTAGCTGACTGGGGTTCCCATTGATATTGCGGCTGTCTGGATGCCACGTTCTTCGGCGCCAATCACCCTCTGACAGTGACTCCCTTCGCGACCATTGAGAAGTCGATGAAGGAGTTGGGGATGGAGGGATGCCGTTACTGTTTGGCGGGAGAGCACCCACATTCGAAGCATTAGCGGGGCCAGGCCCAAACATCATCGGTCTCCCCCCTGGTGCTCCAGGAGATTGAAATGGATTCCCTGGAACACTCAAGCGGCGGCCTGGTGTTCGGCTTCCAGAGGTATACATGCTGTGCGATCGTGAGTGTGATGTTGCTGGGGAAGAAACACCTGGTCCCCATCTAGGGCTGCTCTGCCCAGTTGAGAAGGTAGATGAAGTTGGCGTTCCGAAATCACTAGGAGAAGCAGGTCGGTAGTGAGAGTAAGACCCCTCCATAGCACTCCGGTAAGACTCCAAAGACAATCGCGAACGAGGGTCTGCCATCACCAAAGGAGGCGGTCGCCGCCTGGCATCTTGAACGCTGTAAGCCGAACCGACAGAACTGACACTGGTGATACTCGAGGTAGAGAGCGATTTGGAATGCCCTCTTTGAAGACCGCCGGCACTACCACCTGTCGATGCTCTGGCTCGATTACCGGCTTGCCGAATTCGATCGGGCCGCATCTGCCGTTGAAACCGGGACCCAGTTGCAGCTAGCGAGTCCATAGGAATGTTCTCGTTGACATGGACCGTCTGTGCATGTTGCCTCAAGTTATCGAGTCTTGAAAAGCGGCGAGAGCAGTGACACTGGAATGGGCGTTCTCCTGTATGCTTTCTGTTGATGTAAGTCAGCATTACGACAAACCAAGTCGGGTCGAGCGACAAAGGAAGACCACAAACCTGATATGCCGGGCAAGATGCTCGCTCCGTGTAAAACTCAAATTACAAGGAGGATAGTCTGTACAATAGAAGCGCTGCGACTTCTTCTTCTTGCCTGACCTGGGTCCGTCTGCTCCAACACTTTCGTCGTCAGAGCCAGCGCCATCCTCAATGGTGCCAGTCTCTCCGTCGGAATCGTCCATATCTACGTCGCCCGAGTCTCCTGATTTGGTCGAATGTCGTGAGTCGTGACGCCGAGGCATCTTTGGTTTGGGTGGTTGTTCAGGCATCTGTATTCCTTGCGGGAAGGGACTAGATGGCAGTGGCTTCTGGCTAGCCAGGTTGAAAGTTGCCCTTGTTGGGGTCGCACCATCGTCGGCAGGTATTTGTGAGTGTGTATGAGGGGCTGTGTTGGGTCGAGGAGTTACGGTCGATGAACCCATGACGTCTTCGCGGGAGACCGTCATGGCCAGCGGGGAATTCACTGGACGAAAAGCGGCCGCCATGGCGACAAAAGTTCGAAGTCGATACTGGCAGCAGTATTGTCGATATTAGCGACGATATTACCGTTGCGCGGATCCGCCTCTCGGGAAAGGGCGAGAAAGGTGCCCGGAGGGTGCAACGTCCTGGTCACACAGGTACGAGAATTCGGTCGGGTACTCGTTATGCACCGCTATATGTGCTGTCGGGACTGCAATGTTTTCACTTGGATGCACCGATAATCTCACCGAGACAGAAAACAGCAAGACGGCCAAAGGACTTAAGAGAGATCGCGAAGCGGGTGATGACGACCACAGGCAACCCTGTAGAAGACGAAAACCTTCCGACGATGAGGGGAGATGGAGATAAGAAGTAATAGTCCGAGGAGTCAGGATGCAGCAAGACACGCACACACGGAAAGGAACATGTACAAGTCGAGGCAGAATGCGGATCCCAACGGGATAGAGGGATAGATGTAAGGGGTCGAGAAGAGAGACAATGAGGATGGAGAAACAGGGAGCGTGTGTGAGAGTTGTAAGAGAATGAGTAGAGGCGTTCTCAGGCTCCTACAGTACCCACGACCTGCTAACTAGACCTAGGGCCCGCCTTAGAGCGTACGTAGAAATGCCGGCGGGGAGGGAGGCGTGCGTAGTGGTGACGCAAGCCAGCCAAGATCAGGGCCTAGATCCGCAGAGTGACACAGACCAGACTGAGGTGAGTTGATAATTATTCTTTGAGCGACTGCGAAAGCGATGCAGTCAAACTCATTCGACGGAATAATTCGTCACTTGCAGGGCGATCCTTTGTGTTTGCAACTTGAATTCGTCAAGGGACAACCGAGAAAGTCAAAATCGAAACTGTATTGTATGTGTGTTGAGTAAACGTGAACCAAAACGTGCGTGATACAGAAGGGGAGGGAAAAAAAGGTTGACAGTCGCAAACTGGTGAGTCGAGACAGGGGCACAGAGGGAAAAAGTGGCAGGGCCGCAGGGGCAAGCGTGGCGATGATGTATGTCTATGGTTGCTTTTCCGCCCCAAATCGATTGCCTGTGGAGTCCGGATCCGGGATGGATGCATGAAGGCAGGATGGAGTCGCCCAGCTCTCTTGTTCCCTTGCACTAAGACAGAGTCTTTGTTAGTTGCGTTGCCCGACCAATCAATCTAGAGGTCAGCCACCTCATGTCGTCGTGCTCACTGTTGTCATGCTCATTGACCTGGATCACCGCCGTAGGTCCAAAGTCCGACAGGAACCTAATTCTCTAGGGTTCCCCATCTGGCTGCAAACCGAGCCTGGCACTGGATGGCCGTGGGTGTTGAGTTTCGCTGGACGCGGAGCTCTGGTCTCGGTTCAAACGGCGCCAACACAATTCTCCGCTTTGCCAGTTTGCGACCGACCACAGGTCGTCCTCGTCTCGTCTCGTGGAAACCCTGGCAGTGGAGGGCAAGGCACCGCCGGCTTTGGTGGGGAGCGGGTTACAGTTGCAGGATGAGTCGATGGATGCTGCTTGGGAGTATCCGTATTCCTGAGCGGTGACTGTTGGGCACAAGAAAAAACCTGTATTCGAGGTGGGTGGGTGGGATTGCAGCAAGTCAGAACGATTTGATTAACCGTAGTATCCAGGCCCGCGGGTCCAATAATTCCAAGCAGAGGCATCAAGCAGCAGGCGGACTGACTGTCGTTTCACAACACCTTGCTGAATAATTCTATCTTGAGGGCACATTGAACACCAACTCATGCCAGTCAGAGCCGCCAGGTACAGGTCACCTGCACTGCTGAGCAGGGGGCGGGCCAGGTACATAGCGTCAGCATGTACCTGATGTGACCCATGCGAGGTATAACCCTGCAAGCGCTGCAGCTTGATCAACCAACGAGCTGCAAGCTAGTGGTAAAGCAAGCTGACAGTTGACCAGCCTATCCATGGATGATATGGTCACTGGAAAGCACCTAGCCTCTAAGTGCGTTGTTTCTCGACCACTTCAGATGTATACCTACTTAGGTACCTAATCATCAAAACTTGCCTAATACCAGGTGAATCGAATCCTCCACGTAGCTTCTAAGCACATGGTCAAAGTCTGTGGGCGAGCCAGTCCTGCTCATGCTCTGGATCAGGGTACAAACCCAACTTGCAGGATTGGCGATAATATGTCAACCCAGAAGGAGCCAGCATGCATGCGAGGGGTTGGGTTCTCAGCCTTGGGTGGATCAAGGGCCCATGTCAATGAGGGTTGGAGACAGCGCTTTGATGATTTTCACCCACAGGGACCCCAAAACTGCAGCTGTGCGATGGTAAAAATAAACCTCGCGCCAGTTGCATCTTGATGAACCAAAAACCTGTGCTTGCTTGACTCGAAGCGAAGCCGTCCCTGGCCGACCAGCCGCAAGGGGCCGTGTCGGGGGCTTGGCGTTGAACTTGCTCCGTGCAAGTCCACAAATTTGTTGCAACGACAACACGATTCCGGCTTCCACCACTGTCCAGATGGAGTTTGCCCAAATCTTATTCTCAGTTGCCATAGACATGCTTGTAGCAGCATACCTCGAAAGCATGAATCAACTAAGATATGTCGAGCAGACTGGGAGGCAATAATGGATTGTTCATCGTCACCCAGTCAGTGCTGATAACCCAGGTCATCTGGATGCAGCCGGCTTACCCATGCGATGTAATCTGATACAGACCCCTCGCCGCGTCCCTAAGGTTAACACACAGTCACTTTTTCTCAGCTTTATAGGTGAGCAGGGGAATGAACAATGGTGCCTGGATCCCGTAGGTCGGTGGGCTTGAGATTCAGGTCGATGATGAACATCGTGCGGGGAGTCAAGCTATATCAAAGCACAATGCAACCCTTTCAATTAAAGCCCATCTCTCCCGATGATGAATATGTCTTTGCTGCGTCGTTATTCGCTTCCAATATCGCGGTCTGATAAATTAGAAGGCACCGTCGCTTTGATGGCTCCCGTATGAAAGGTCTACCACTCGACAGGTCCACCAGATCCATCCATCGCACTGGCGCCGTTGGGCGCAAGCAATGACGTGAAATGTCGCAAATCAGAATACGCATGGGTGTATCTCGGTAGCAGGTAACGGTCGTTGTGGAGTTCGAGCTGGCATTTGATAGTTCGCAGCATGAGGAAGAGGCTGGCCACTGATTCCGAAGATGCCGTACAAGTCAGGACAAACTCAATGCTGACCTCGTATGACGCACTGAGGGTCAACTGCCAGCACACTGGTTCTCTCAATGCAGGCCGAACAGCAGCTGCCTCCAAAGTGTTTGCCTGCATGCATCTCACGGCGGTGTATGTTTGCGGATGGATCTAGCGTGCCTGGTGGATCGTGGTCAAGAACCAGGTACTTCATTCATCCCATAGCCAAGGAACGATCAGTCCAAGCTCTACTAGCCACATGAACCCTTCAGGAGGTTGGAGCACAGCAATGAAACATCGTATCAATATCGAATCTGGCTCTAATCGACTGTGTAGAAGCCGATGCAACAGAATCTGTCCAGCGAGTTCAAGGTTCTGTCTCGCACGCCAATTCTTCGCATAAATGAGGCGCACGACGCAGAGCCAAGGCGTGCGGAGAGAGTAACATGGCTAACATTTGCGTTTCTGCAAGCTCTGGCTGGACGTTGCGCATGCAGCTTGGAAGGAATGCATTTACAATTCGAGGCTCACAAGATGCTCACCTGATGTGCGAATGGAAGGATTCTAGTCGTCCACCGATGGGCGGTGATCTGTGATCTTGCAAGCATCTTCCCGTACTCTCCGTGTAGCAGCGACAAGACGCTGCTGTGCCATGGAACTTTGTGTGATCCATAAACCCCGGAATACCATATGTACGGTCAATGATCGACTTCGTTTCTCTCGCCTCGATCTACTGTAATATTGAGGCGTGGAAAATGTCGGCGAAGAGACGGCTGGTTGAAATTGACTTTTGGCGTCAACCTAGAGAAGGTTTCTAGAGTTCTTGGTAGTTGGTTGGCGTATCCCTTTGAAGGGTCTTTGAGATGATATGTACTGCGTGTTCTCCAGCCATGAAGGCTCTCTTTTTCCGAGGCGGCCAATTCCGTGATTGTTTGGTTCCTTCGTTTCGTTTCGCGCCTTTTTTGCTGTGCCTTCTGATCTGAGTTGTCAATTTTAGCTGTGACTTACAGGCTCTCTCCTTGGATGGAGCCGCTAAGAAGCAGAGGTATCCGCACGGACAGAACCTTCACACTCAACCGAAAGTAAGTACCTTGCAGGACGTACAACACTACCTACTACCTAATATAAGGGAAGGGACTGGACGTGAAAAGAAAAACTCAGAACCTCTGCCTTCAGTGATGAAAAGACTCGAGGTACCTCAAGTTCAGGTATCTTCCAGATCTTAGGGCCAGTGAACTTTGGCAATGTCGAGAAGTCTTCTTGCTCCCCGGGGCTACCCAACCTCCACTGCCTTGAACACTCGACCCCTCCTCCCGTCTCATCGTTGTTGAACCCCTCGCCCCTCCACTACCTTAGGTACCTTAGAGCTGGAGCTAGAGCTAGAGGCGGTAACTACCCCACCCCCTCTGTCTCCATCCCTCATGCACGTCCCCCTCCTTCCCGTCATCAGTGCACCCTGTGACCCTCTATCGATAAGAGATAAGCACCCAAGCATGGAGGGTGGGATGTCGCCGGCCAAAAAAAGATGAGCACTTGATGGTGGAAAATAATTGAAACATCTTTCTAGCACTATCCACCACCAAACTCGATATCGTTATTGTTTAGGCAGGTCACATTTGATTCGACTGCTTACGACCATTGCTGCAGCCCACTAATACTGTCCTGCATGATTCAGGGTTCCCTTGGATGCTATCGACACATCCCGATGATCTGAGAAACCCTTTCAGCAGCTGTCTGTCCATCTTCATCCTTTAATTGGCTCAGATGCTGCAGCACTACTGTATCCCTTGAACTTCTTTAATGCTCTCTTTGTTCGTTTGGCTTTTGAGAAATGAGGATGATAACCATGCCCACAACGCCAAGCACTCAAAATCGGACATTTAGTAAAGCTTCTGGGACCAGCGTTTGAAGAGACGCCCATTCTCGAATTCCATTGGTACCTTGGTTCTTGGTGGCAATCCAGTCAACTGGCGGTGACCATTAGACTTCCAGCCTCTTTTTCTTCGTTGTCCTCTTTCAGCCGCAAGATCTTGAATGGGAGTATTGCTTGTCTCGGTGTTTTCGGGTACCTGGAGCAAGTCTAAATTTGGACAGGCAACCCGGCGGATGTACACCTCGCCCTTGAGTTCTATCCCATCGCTTAATACCGTTTTCTCGCATCGGTAATTGCCCAGGATCACGATAGAGATGCGAGAATTGACCTGCATACACTAAAACCACGCAACCAGCCGCCTCTAAAGCAGCCGCCGTTTGCGCCTCGTCGCCTTGACAGCTCCACTTGGCGTTGAGGATCAACATTGAGGGTCTTTCTTCAACTCAATGCCGCCTGGCTCATACATGTCAGGACGAGCCATACTGAAGGTTTGGCACGTCTGTCCAGCCTCGAGCTTCTGGATGGATTTACCTCCAGTGCTACTTCCAGGCACCAAGTACGAGACATACTCTCTTCCCGAAATAGCATGGAACATGGGCCAGAAGCTTGCTCCTCAGGAATGGATGAGCCACAGACCAGCTTACCGCCTTTTAGTCGTTTTCAACCGCTGGTTGCTGGGAAACAAGCGCCTCTTTCAATATTATCGAATACTATACGCATGCCTGGGAAGCGCAGACTCCCGATATCCCTCTCATCAGTCAGTGTAAAGAATCATCTCACTTGATATGTACGGTACCTTGATCGTTCCTGAACTACTGTCTGAGCCCTCATCCTAGCCTCTGGCCTGGTCTCCAACCATGCCACCAAATGCAAGGCACGGCGCAGGTTGACGACAGACCTATCCACCAGAGTAACATGGTCTCAAAGGATGTCACACTTGCACCCTTGACCTAACCTCCATGTGCTGGCTTGCACACCAACTTGACGTTGACGACGACATTTGGTGACTCCTTTTTGGGGGACACGCAGTTGAGCCCCGCGTCCGCTTATTCCGACCACACCCATGTGACAACTCCCTCCAGAAGCAGGGGAATATCACTCACGGGTCGGAAGGTGGGCGACCGGTGAAGCAAGGGACTGCGACTTGACTGAACCTGTAACAAACCAATCCATCTGTCGATTTCGAGTATGTGTTGCCAACCGAGATATCTTGAATTTGCCTTGGACGCTCCATCCTTCCCAACCTCGCTATTCAATGTTTTGCCGTGTCCTGGAATTTTGGTCGTTTCTAATTGTCTCATTACCTTCCACATGGACCCTCAATTCCATGTCGTCTTGAATTGTCTTTGTTTCCAAGCCACATGCTAACTTTAGTGGCCATGCTAACACTATTGCCCGATAGAGGCCCACAGCATTTGGCAATTACCTGTCTTGTCCTGAACTTGTCTCGCCTTGTCTTTAACCTCTCTCGTTTGGGCCTTTGATCCTACACCGCTCTTTTATCCTCAAACCCAAAATTCGGAAGCATTAACTGCTTCTGGTGGATCTTCCACCGACATGCCTCTCATCGCCTCAGCCTCACTCACTCAGTGATTGACCTTTAAACTCGATTCTCAGATCAACTGGCCTGCGATCGAGAAGCTGAATCTGGATCTGAATGCAGCTAACTCTAGTGGGTTGGGCTTCCTCTTGAGGGTCGGGTTCTGAACCCGACTTGTCCTCAACAGACATGGCTGCTACACATCATGACTGCATGCACCTCAAGGGCCTTTCATGCAGGTATCCTCATTCGCGTGCGTGGTTGCATGTACGTATGTACGTCAAAGTCTCATGATTCGATTCACGATCTTCCTGTGCAACCCTTGAAGTCTAACTGTCCCTATCCCATATTGTGCGGAGGTGTAGCCCAAGTCTGACGGCCCATCATTCCTCGGTTCTGTGCCCACGTCCAATATCTTTGTTTATCAGACCTGTTTCTCGGTTCTCTTCGGTGCCTCCAACCTGGTGTGATCGTGCTGACTGCCCCTCCTATGCTCCATTCGGGGAGTTACGGTAAATCGTACTGTTACACAAGTATTGCTTTACTACCGTGTCTCTTTAAGGGCACCTCTGCGGAGGCGATATTCCTTCTGTATATCTAGTGACTTCGTCTGTGTGTTGGAGCCTGAAGTGTTGAATGATGAGCTCTGGACGCCACCCTTGATATACTCTCACCACTCACATCTAGACCTGGCTTGAGGCTCCGCGATCAACGCCAAGTAGTTAATCGCCTTCAGCTGGGGAACATCCCCGCATGTGATTATCCTGCATACTGAGCTACTGATACTCCAGATGTAGTAAGAGCTGACATCATGATGGTTCTAGTGTCGATCCCCAGGGTCCTTGCCAAATCGTGCTGTTGATGCTTCGACATGGTCTGCCCCACGGTTGACACGGAGTAACCTTCAGCTACCGCATGGGGGTGGTTTCTGTTTAGATACAATGCGGTAGCTTCTATACACTGTTCTTGCAGATACTTAGAAATTGGATTACTTATCACAAACTTTGAGCTTCTTTCAGACCCTAAGTAATGGGTGGCCATTGTTCGGTTAGTGTTTCTATAGGGTAACCTGGCTTGATAGCCAATGTAGCTTGCTGTAGAACACACCACGGGAAGACGCGCGACTTTTTAGAGCATCTAATTAATTGATGGAATAAGCGTAACAGGTGAGTTTTTCTCTTCATTGTCATAAAATCGTTTATACAGACAAGCTTAACATGATAGCATGGGTGGTACTCTCAAGCCCAGTTCATTCACACCCAAGTATTGAACTTCCTTATATGTTCGGGATTCAATGTCTTTGCCCATCATGTCATTTAGTTCAAGATGACACAGAACAAATATCTGAAATGTATATCATTAAACATGTGGATTTTCGTACATAGTCATATCTAACAGTATTGGTGTATAACGTGAGTGGCTGGCAGAACATCCCATGAAAAACACCACAAATTGGTAGCCAACTATCCTTGTAATAGATTCTTTTGCTCCATCAGGCCAAACATGATAAAATGTAGGGCAAAGTAACAATCCCAAATTTATCGTATAAGCATCAATGCTCACAGCATCATGACGCGTCGGCTCTTAAATATCCAACATACTCCTGATTTGTTGGGGAGGAGCATTGATGGAGTTGTTTGTCTCAGTGCTGTTGCTGCGACCGGTAGATCCGGGACGCCCGGAGGATCGGCCCCGGCCCTGTCCGTCCATATAAGGAGGGGGAGGGGGGCCGTCCAGTCCAAGTTGCGCTTCACGGCGAGCTCGGTCATCGGCGAGGTTGTTAGGGAAGAGAATACCGGCCACAGCTTCCATATTGCGCTCATGACGGCGACGTTCATTCTTACCAGTGTACGGCTGGACAAACGTTCGCGAAGCATTGGAGCTAAGGGAAGCAGTGCCAGCCCGATCAGAGCGTGGGTTGTTGGAAGCGTCCAGAGGGCGATGTATGTGACCCATCTCGATATCGTCATCCCTGGCAGCAGCCAAAGCCTCCTCACGCAGGTCTCGTTCCGCATCTCCTTCAATACGTCGACCGGTGGCTCTGCCACCTCCAATCTCATGTACATTGCGAGTAAGCTTGTCCTTGAAGCTGAGGAGATGGTCACCCCTGACACGGTGCCACCAGGCAGGCTTGTTGACGATGCCAAGTTCTCGGTTGATCATCTCACCACGTTCTCGTCTCTTGCGGATCAGACTCTTGTCCTCATTAGGGCTGAAGAAACCGTAGAGATACTGAATGTAAAGGATGAGCAGAGTTGGCAGGAAGCCCCAACAGTAGATCACAGGGATGTTTCCGTTGTACTTGACAATGGAGTATTCAAACTCCCATGAGATAAAGGCCTGATACGCGATGGTAGCCGCTGACAGAGGGATGATGAGCCAGAAGCGGAAAGGGATGTATCGAAGAAAGCCAACAGCGCGGTTGACGATACCACGGTGTCGGGGCTTATAATGCTTGATCGAGTGATGGAGGGAAAAGACGATAGTGAGCCAGGCTACCACGAGACAGAAGGCGCCAACCTTGAATCGAGTATTAGTTGCTCCAGGGACCGCCTTGGCCAATGTCTGCTCCTCCGAGTGCTGTAGTTGGGTGAATTTCCAGCTACGGGGAACCACCATGAAAAAGTTCAGCCACACCCAGAGGTAAAACCATAACGGTAACCAAAACTCAACCTTGGAACGACGGTCATCATCGCGCAGGATAAATGGATTAGGATCGACATATTGCCTTTCCTGCCAGGAGCCCCAATGACGAACAGCTTCCCAAGTCATAGCGACGGTGCCCATGCAGAGGAGGTACCAAAAGAAGACATTGACAGTGATGGGCAATTCCTGGAGATAGTATCGATCGATATCAATGCCGACAAACAGACTGATAAGAGCCGCCGCCGCACTGAACATGGCCCAATACCACTGCCAGCGACGACCGATGGGATAGAAGCGCGAATCGCGTGGCACGTAGAGTTTTCCATGCTTAGCCAGGACAGTAAGGTTGAGAACAAGAGCAATTCCGAAAGCAACAGCGAACCCAATTCCCACAAAACCACGAGTCTTGATGTTCTCGATAGCGGAATAGCACTTAGTGGCATTGGTCCATGTACCGTTCGGAAAGACGTAAGCCGGAGTATAGGGCGCAAAGGTCAGGTAGCATTTAGAGTTATTGGAGATGGTGTTGTTGCTGTAGAATGTGTAGTTGAAGTACTTGAGGGTCGTGAGGTTGAAGTGGACGCCGCCGAGAATGGTGTCGCTGCTGTTACCCTTGTCACCCTCTGGCCATTCATTTACGGCACGAGCCGAGATGTGGGCAAAGGCCTCGATCAAGCCATTCATGCTGGGCAATTGGTGTCGAGGTTGAGGCGCGTGCGTGCTATATCGGCTGCAAATGCGCTCTGAACGGTATCAGGGTCGTTTCAAGTATCGAATAGAACACCGCAAGTGGGAGACTCGAAGGAATCTCGAGCAGATGCTGGGTAGTTGTCGCGATGCAATTGCTTCTATATGTATGGGCAGTTCACCCTTGAGGAATCGAGAGGGTTGTCAATCAGTAGAAAAAGAGTCGATTCAACAACGGAACGCATCAGGACATGGCTCAAATCGACGAAGATCTCAACCAACAAGAGATGCGACGACGTCGAGATGAAGGAAGAAAGAAAGAAAGAAAGAAAGAAATGAGAAGTAGGAGGGAAGTGATCAAGAAAAACAAAATATCGTTGGTTGGATGCAGATTGGATGGCAATGGGATATGCCGGGCATGCCGTTGCGATGGAGAAACGACTCGCGGCTCAGTGGATGGCAGTCATCTTTTTTCTGGGTACGTATTTCCGAGGGTGTGGAGGTGGAGACGCCGGGCGATCCGATTTTGCATGTTGAAATTCTCTCATACTGAGATATTGGGACACGGAATACGCGGGCAATGAAGATTGCGCGCGAAAAAGAGCAACATTGACAATAACAAGATACGACCAGTAACTTGAGCATCATTTGCAGTCAAGTCAAGCTAAGAGACGCCAAGAACTGAGGCTATTCAGCTCTTCAAGGCACCTGCATCATGCCATTACCTGGCATCAGAGTCTATATCCACTTCTAGCACCCATGTAGTGATGACCTCACTGTAGCGAGCTCCGTGCTCAAGCGTTCATTGGTTGCTGTGCCAAGCACAGGGAATTCTCCCGCTAATACCGCTGCTACTGTAACTGTAATGTGCATACGGACGGTTAGTAGGCACCTTTAATCCCCGCGGCGATGAGATGGATCCATAGGTAAGGTAGGTAGGTTCTGGTCCGCCCGAGCCGCTAAGCCAAAGACCTTGCTTCAAGTGCCTGAGATACAGAATGGTCAGGTGAAGGGTACGTACCTGCGGGAGAGCGATGCCCGAAAAGGCCAGCAAGCTTCCAGAACATCCACCAAGAGCCAATTGAACACTTTAAGCTTGCGCCAACATCACCAGCTGTCAACGGTTGTAACACTGAGAGCCAACATCAAGATCATATCCGTCTATACACACCATGGCTGAAGACATCATAGCCGACGAAGAACCGTCGTACATCGACTATGAGACCTTCCTCGACCCTGATTTCTCCCCCGCTTCCTTTGCGAATACGCTCGTTGTTTCGACCAATAACCCCAACGATACACCCCTCGACCTCTCTACCCCCCTATCTCGTGTTCTTTTCGATGCTCAAGAGATTGACTCGCATATCGATGTCTTGACGACCCGCTCGGCCGTCCCATTGCTCAACTATACTCAGGAACAGACGCAAGCATCCAAGAACATTGTTGGTGAATTGGATGGCCAGATCCAGAGCTTGAACGACAGCTACCGCCAGCTTGAGAAGGAGGTCATTGATAAACATGCTGAGGCAGACGAAGTTCGGCTCGTCGCTCTGCGGTTATGGGAGACCCTGAAGCTTGGCCGCTCGGTTGGACGATGTTTGCAGCTTGGTCGACAGCTTGAGGTTCAGCATTCGGAGCTCGACAGCGGAACCGGCAAGGAGGACCATCGGGCCCTGGTACGCTGTGCCTACACAATTCTGTCACTACGAGAAGTACTCGATCGTAAAGCTCCCGGTGAAGAAGGCTTTGGACTCAACCGTGTGGACGCCGTCAAGAGTCTGCAGGATACAGTCGTAACCCCCATCGATCGATCAGTTCGCGAGCGGGCGGAGCGCACCATTCGCGAATTCTCTGTGCAGTCAACCTCGACCTTTGCACAAGTTGAAGAGATCAAGGCACGGACAGCATCTGCTTTGACTGCACTCTACCTGCTATCACCAACCACCGGTTTCAAGCCGGACAAATGGGTTCCAAGGCTGCTGCTTCAGTCTTTGGAAACCTATATACGATCGGCGCTACAGGCTAGCATTACGGCATTATCTCGTTCTCTGGGACAACTACCAACGCTGGATAAGGCCTTGGCTGATGTTATGGCCAAGTGTCAAAACGTAGTCTCCCTTGAGGCTGTCCTCGAGACTACAAAGCCTCCAGCCCACCCTCTTCTCCCCACCTCCAGCCAGCCGACCCAAGCGAGCTTACTTCAGTTCCTTCTCGCCCACCTTGAGACCGGAAGTCTCGCATCATTCTTCTGGAGGACCATGGCCAGCAGTCTCGCTACGCGTGTGCAGGATATCATGAATCGTGGGGGTGTCGTAGCTAGAACCCTACGAACGAATAAGAACACGGTTGGAGACGCAATCCGCCAGGCTGTTGTCAAGGGATCCCAGTTACATAGCGCATTGACGGGATCAAAAACTAGAACGAAGACGGAAGTCAATTGGGACCGAGAGGTCGCTGTGATGGTGGGAAGTGTAGTAAACAATCTTCGATAAACTTGGCAGATCATAAGCATAGGGCCGATCACGGCGTCGCGGAGTCTTCAGCTCGTTTGGATAATAGTACTGTTAATGAATGTGGATTGATCTATGTGATTCATTAGGGCCAAGCATATCTGACTTGTGATTGAAGATTGTGGAACCTGTATCTGATTCATGTTCTAATAACAAAAGATCATCAGGTCGCATGCAGCGCCTCATTGATCAGTCATCAAATGCCAAGTGAGCTCCAATCAGGGCACATGCTCTCCCCGCTTGGAGCAATCTCATGTAAAGAGGACATCTTAACCAAGGGATGGACTTTGCTTGTTTTAGAATTGCAAACGCCTCAAAACATTGTGGACAAGACCTATCATTAGAGCATCATTATTACACCTTCTGACACTCCATTCACCCTAACGCCAAAACAACTATGGCACCGAATCAAGGCCTCGTTCATCCAAAGGAATACGATATCAAGGATAGCAACGTGGAGCTGATCGGGTCTGATATTGACCATCAAGTCAAGTACAATTCAGCGCTCACGGAGCCAGCCTGGAATGATGGCAAAGTTGGCGTTGAGCCTGGGCTATTTATCTGGCGCATTGAGCAATTCGAGGTCATTCCTTGGCCAAAGGGAAAGTACGGCCAGTTCTATGATGGCGATAGCTTTATCGTACTCTTCTCGGAACTGATTGGCAGTAATGATGGTACCGAGAAGCTCGTTCACGACATCTTCTTTTGGTTGGGAAAGCATACATCGCAGGATGAAGCGGGTACCGCAGCGTACAAGACTGTCGAATTGGATGAGTTCCTCAAAGGCTCGGCAACCCAGCACCGAGAGATTCAGGAGGCACCTTCAGATGACTTTCTAGCACTGTTCCCACGAATTTTGATCCGGTCTGGCGGAGTTGAGTCTGGGTTCAGACACGTGGAAGAGGAAGAGGAACCAAAGCAGACGCTCACCTTGCTGCGTGTGTTTAAGAACCCAGCTGCTGGCGCCAATGGAGTTGTTGTTCACGAAGTCGAGCCCGCATGGACAAGCCTAGACGACACGGATGTCTTTGTTTTGGATGTTGGCGACAAGATCTGGGTGTGGCAGGGCAAGGATTGTAGTCCAATGGAGAAGGCAAAGGCAGCTCAGATCGTCCACGATATGACTGTCGCAAAACACTCGGAAGTCGAAGTTATTGCACAGACCGAGTCCCAATCCCGACGAATTGTCGATCTCCTCGGCGGCGATGATGAAACACCCCGCGATGGCTTCCACTGCAAGAAACCCTTGACTCCTCGCACCGCTGACAAAGCGTCCAAGAAGCTATTCAGACTCAGTGACGCATCGGGACAGCTCTCGTTCGATCTTGTCAAGGAAGCCGAACGCATATTGCATGATGATCTAGAGAGCGACGATGTTTTCTTGCTTGATGATGGTGGAAGAGCTATTTGGGTCTGGCAGGGAAGCGGATCGAGCGCTGCTGAGAAGAAGAGCTGGTTCAAGGTTGCACAGGCATATGTGCAGCACCTGCAGGCAGAGAGTGGGCATGAAGATGCGTATCTCACGCCCGTAGCTAAGGTTGTCGAAGGTGGCGAAAGTCGGGCCTTTACAAGAGCTCTTGCTGCATGAGGCTATCGCGAGGCTGGCTGCGTCCGACCTGAAGTTGGGTTATGAATATGTTAAAGATTAGCTTATGCCTCTTATAGAAAATCGCAACTTGCACCATTGCGAAGTATCAACAAAGATATGTTCCAACACACTGTTTACAATACCTGTGTGTGTCCAAGCTTTGTTGCTTGAAGCCCAGTTCCCACTTGAAAGCTTCCATGCCTCTTCACAAAAGGCGTTCTAGAACAGGGGTCAAAAGCTCAAGGAAAGTGTAAGCCACCTTATGGGGCTTTTCAGAATATGCATGCCCCATAACATACAAGAAGTTTTGTTTGAGAAAACTGAACCACTTGTTGGGGCTTTTGTCTATACGCCGAGTACGATTAAGAGGCATCAGTACGTGGGTGTTCGCTAGCCTAACAACGCACTCCTACGAAGGATCGTCGCCAGAAGGTGCTGACTGCATAAAAGTCTTAACTCCGTCCGATTGAGTGATCTGACGCGTGTTCAGAAGACCTCGCACTTATTTGTGCCGTTGATTGCTTTGAGCTTTGGCTTCGTCATCGACGTCCCTGAAGGCTAGTGACCTGATACCATTCATTACCTTGAGAAGCTTATTGTCGCGGTCATGACATATTCCCTGCCAAACTGTGCAGCACTTCGATAAAACTATATATTTAATGGCTTAATTATTGAGAGTTGATATTGGCTACAGGAAAAACAGAGTCTATTCTGCCTGAAAGAGGGAAAAAGTTAATGTGTTATTTTGACCGTGTGGCTTGGATCTATCCTACAGGATATTGAAATAGCCGACCAAATGAAATGAAATCATCAATTCGGGGTTGGCATAACCTTGTAGACTTGAACCAGCCATCTTGAATCATCGGAGCTTGAAGCTTGAAACTACGTACATAGGTAGGTACACAGTACACTCATATTTCCCCTCTTCATAGCGTGAACTTTATTCTTTCTACGGAGTATAGCTGGGAGCAAACGTGGATGAGAAATGTAACATGGGTTACAATTGGACCGCCGAGTTTCTGTGAGAGTTTTTTTGCCAGGGACTGACTGACTCCGATGCTCGCTGCTTGCACCGAACAAGATAATAATATGCCCGTTGCTCAAAGATTATGTATCAGTCATTTGTGAGCTTATTCTCTTGGCATGTCGCGGAGCCCGTAAGACAAACTGACAAGGCCCATGTGTGTTATCTGTTAGCGTTGACTGGACCAACAGAATTATGCATGACCACACCACGAGGAACTCTTGAGGGGTAGAGGGGATACGGTGTGATAGCGCATAATGCTACTCCGTGGAGTTGCAGCACTTACAAGTCAGTAACTTAGTTGGTAGGTACCCTCCGGAAGCAAGAAAATACTATACCTTAGTATAGGATATCAAAATAAACTTCACAAAAGGTATCCTAAACTTAATAAAGATATCCTATATTTATACAAATTTACCTAAATCTTTTTACCATTTAGGATCAAGGTCCTGAGTTTTCTTTCCTCCCCTAGAGTACCTACTTAGGTACAGTTACAGTGAACAAAATGTCAAGCAAGAGCCTCCACTAATAAGGTGCCTCGAGCAAGAATTATACAGTACAGGGTCGATCGGGTAGATAGTGCTAACTTAGGTACCTTAGTAGTTGGCTTGTGGGGGATGCAATGGAACCTAATGCCAACGATTCAGCCAATACCAAGCCATGAGAATAACAACCAACCAAGCTTATCTTGGACCTGACGAATACACGCCACTTACATGAGCCACGGAA
Organism: Fusarium chuoi; assembly: GCA_022627125.1. Lineage (NCBI taxonomy): Eukaryota > Fungi > Ascomycota > Sordariomycetes > Hypocreales > Nectriaceae > Fusarium > Fusarium chuoi. The sequence goes on along the minus strand of JAJALE010000885.1, from coordinate 178,657 downwards.
GCCCGCCCATTGCGTACGTACGACGCTGCGAGCGGGCTACAGGCACCATTGATTTCACTGGCTGATCGTTCTTGGTGATCGTCATAGAATTCTTTGTGGTGAACCCGAACCTCCCGCCGGTATCCGATAAGAAGTCCCGGTACCCCCGAAGGCCTCTAATTCAATATGTTGAAACTGGAATCTGCATCAGTCTCAATAAACGCTACAGTTTGTTGGTTGTCGCTGCCGAGACTTGTCAGTGACAACGTCGACTGTAAAGCTGCGTCACCCGCATCCACACAAACATCCATACCAAAAAGCAAACCGACCATAAAGCCGCTGAGGATCAAAAGCCCTCACACGGGGTTCTCTCTCTATCATCCACAAAACATCGCAATAAACTGAAATGAAGCTTCTATCTCTTATTCTCTACGCGGCATTTGCGGCTGCGGCGCCTCTATCTCGAAGCACTGATGTTCGACTCATCACTTACAACATTCGCCTCCCAGCAAAAAAGCTCCAATGGGGAGAGAAACCATGGCCCGTTCGTCGTCCACGCTTAACAGCCCAAATCAACTACGAAACATCTGGAAGACCGGAATCCATCGTATGCATGCAAGAAGCAATGTATCCGCAAATCCAAGACATCCAGCAAGATCTGGGAAGCGAGTGGGACTACTATGGTATCGGACGCAGTGGCGGTCGAAAGAATGAATTCTCCCCAATTTTCTACCGTCCTTCTGTTTGGAATATTGAAGACAAGAAAACATACTGGCTGAGCGACACGCCCGAGAAAGTCGATTCTAGGGGATGGGACGCCGCATTCCCAAGGATTGTCACCGTCGCGCGCTTTCAACATGCCGCCACGGGCAATCGCATGGTCTACATGTGCACGCATTTCGACCATAAGGGGGAGAAGGCTCGTGCTAACTCGGCAAAACTAATTACTAATATTGCCGTGAACTGGTCTATACACGACGGCGAGACCATACCAGTCTTCATCGGTGGCGACCTCAACTCCTCCCCCAGTGGTGCGGCTTACAAGCATCTCGCCGAAACCATGAACGACGTGAAGAGCCTTGTCCCGCAGAGTAAGCGATATGGACATTCGTCGTATACTTACACGGGATTTACTGCGGTGCCATGGGACGACATGTATATTGATCACATATTCGTGCACGACCCCACGGGCATCGAATTCAAGGCCTTTGCAGTGCTCAATTCGCGATATGAGGATGGGGTTTTCATTTCGGACCATAGGCCAGTCGTGGTGGACGTACGACTAAACCAGGTCAGTCGCAAGCAACGAAGGACTGGGGAGAAAAAGGACGAATTCTAGTAGACCATGATTTTTGCACAACGGCGTTGGGGATAAGTCATGGCATGATACCCGCGTGAGACTATTTAGATCTAAATGGAAATCACTCTACCAAACCAAATACTTCTTGCTTGCCTACCAACTACTTGTACTGACGAGTTTCTCTCTCACACCAGGCGACGAAAGCTTTTGAGAGGCCAGTACCCCCCTCTTGTCCATTCTTTAAAGACACCTGGATGTCATCTGGGATGCATCCGATGCGACCCCAAGGGTAGATCAAGGCTCCGTTATTATCGGCTGTGATATCTGGCGACAGCAGTCCAAAAAGCTCACTATAAGCTCCATATCTGGGCGCTTTAAACATGAGGCCCTACATACCGTCAGATTATCTGCTCAAGACGTGGTATGTCCACTTACCATCATGAAAGACATAGGTCCGGGCATATGACGCTGAAGCTCTGTCTTCAAGAACCCTGGGTTGACAGCCTACATCGTCAGCATTGTACTATCACTCCCATGGGGGCAAACTCACCACTGATATAATTCCTTGCGATCCTAATCTCCGAGAAGCCTCGTGGGCCAAGAGAAGATTACCGGCCTTGCTCATCATGTAGTTCTCCATCTGGTCTTTGACCACTTTCGGCTCCTTCTTGACCTCGTCCCAGACAAGGCCTCCCTTGGGCGTTCCCATCTGTAGAGTACTTGCAAGCCATACAACTCTAACACTCCCCTCGTCTGCGACCACTGTGGTTTTCACCAGAAGCTCCTCGAGAAGTCGCGAGAGTAGATATCCACCCAAACAGTTCGTTCCCATCTGCAACTCATGCCCGTGCTCGGTCTTGCTACCCTCAGGAGGCATCATGACACCAGCATTGAGCACTAGGCCATCAAGTCTTAGTTCTTTAGCGAGAAATCGCTCAGCTGCAGGCTTGATACTTGTGAGGTCGGAAAGGTCAACACATAGCGACTCAAGACGTCCTGTTGAATCTGGAAACGCTGACTGCACCTCTTTTATCGCCGACGTGATCTTTGAATAGTTGCGTGCAGCTATGTATACGGTCGCTGAGCGGGAATAGAGAATCTTAGCCAGTTCCAGACCAACACCAGATGTTGCACCAGTGATAATATATACCCTGGAGTTCAAGGAGGGGAGGGAAGATTCTGTGAAAGTAGGGGAGGGAGGAAAAAGTTGCGTTCGGACAGCCATTTTCTGTGATGAACCTGATATTAAGGCTGCCAGACAACGATAATGATACTAAACAAGTGGCCGAGGAGAAGGGCGTCGAGGACTTATATATCCATTTTATCTATTGCTTCTGAATGGCATTTGTCATTACCCTTGTCTGTACACAGGGCTATCGACATCATCATTGAGGCTTGGATTGATGCCGAAGCTCTGACGTTAGCTCGCCTCATAGAAAGTACATGGTCAACTTCATGGGCAGGTCAAGGTAATGTGGGCCCCGGCACGGTGATGCTCAAACTCAGTCGGAGATGGCCCACGGGATCGGCTTTATGGTGTTTTGGCAGCTCCGACATGGGCCGGATTCCCGATGACCCCACCCGCCGGCGTGCAACATCGTACGTAGTAACTATTAGATACGCGAGATTATCATAATTGTAATCATCTATACTCCGTACAAACATAGTCAAACATTCTGCTGGTATTACAAGTACAAAATCCAAATCCATCCTTCTCACGCCTGTGGTGAAGCTTGAATGCTTCCGATGCTCAAAATTTAATCCTGGGCTTCAGGTACAGTTTGATAACTTCCTTCGGGCACAGGAACGCGAGCGCTTCGAGTGTAGATATGCTTCACGTTTTCCCAACTCAACCCTTCAACGCAACCCCCTTTCACCGACAGATATGGCTTGCCTTGGCCGTTTGGCGAGACGCTGCGATGTAAGACCCTCACGCCGCACGACTTGCAAAAGTAGCACTCCAGGGTATTTCCCTCGTCTGTAGGTCGCTTCCAGACACCGAGCTTGGACAGGACATCTTCAGAGAGAGGCCACATACCGTCAGCTGGGAAGATGGCCGATGTACCAAAGGCAGAAGCAGATTGTTTCTGACATTCAGTACAATGGCAGCAGTAGACACTGAGGGGTTGGGGTCGTGAGGCTGTGACTTGGACTGTGCCGCACTGGCATTCGATCCTGGGATGCATGATGCTATCGATACATCAGCAAGAAACATCACCAAGAACCGGTGTGTCTCACATTGGTTACTTGAATCATGTAAGTCAGGAGATGATAATGGTAGAAAGGACATTTAACACATCGTCAGAGAGATGAGCTTTGTCAAATAGGTAGCAGGCATCAGCTCAAGCTTTCACACTTATCAGCTTCAAAGGCGGTCCATCTGTTACCCCGCTCAAGTGCTCAAGTCTCAAAGCTATTGTGAAAAGGGTTAGAAAAGCTTGGCCATTGTCTTTGCTTTCTCACATCTCCCTCAGAAACTCCCCGAATGGCGACTGAGTCTCCAGCTTCGACAGCAGTACCACTACCCAGCTGAGGCCACGACTCCCAACCAATAAGAGCCACGCCCGGTTAGCTCAATCGGTAGAGCGTGAGACTCTTACGAGTACGCGATCTCAAGGTTGCGGGTTCGACCCCCGCATCGGGCTGTTCCTATAATTCGATTGCGAGCGATTGTGAGGCTTTCTTTTTTGCAAGTTTCTGTAAAGTTGTGCTCGAAAGTTCTCTCATTGCTGGGATTTCCGAAGGTTCTGAAACGTCGTAGATCCAGTCCAAGTTGAGTGAGGACTGCACGGCCCCACTCTTCAGCCAGATTTTCCGCTCTTTGACGTCACGGTCGCTGTTCTTGTTGCCTACAACACCACATGTAAACTGTAAGCCCCTCTTGGTGATGCCTTCAAGATCCTCCATCACTGCATATCAATCATCAAGATGCCCTCCAACGGCTCGTATCAGAACTCGAACCATCCTCATGTAGGACCTTGGACAGGCCCAATCCATCGGCCGTGGCTGTACCTCAAGAGGGCCGGCGTCGCCGCGTCGTATCCTTTGCGTGGCATCTGGTTCTTCATTCAAAACCGCGAGTTCTGGCCACTCCTAGTGGGAAGGATCCTGCCCATATCCCTAATCTCGTTCTTGGTGTACCTTTTACTCTTCACATTTGCCTTCTTACCCCAGTATGCTTTCTTAGCGATATTCCATGGCTGGGGCGCGTGGGTCAATGCTGTGGTACTGGTACTAGGCGAAGGGTTGGTCATCATACAGGGCCTGTTCGAGGGCTTCTTCGTTGACGAATGTCGAGTGGATGTATTTGATGTAAGTAGTTGGACTGAGAAACGGTTGTTGTTTGTAGTTCAGTGACTGACAATTGTAGGCGGCTCTTATCAAGCTTGGATATAAGGATCTTATTGCACCACAGCGAATCCTTTTCTTGGACGCACCGAACCCGGTCAGAATGCTCGGAAAGCCCACTACTGCTGCCATCTACACTCCATGGAGCATCATCCAGATTGTTGAGCTCATTGTCTTCTTACCGCTCAATCTCGTTCCAGTTGTTGGCACACCTGCCTTTATCATCATCACTGGAACTCGACTCGGCAAGCTCGCTCATTATCGCTGGTTCCAAATCAAGGGTTTCTCAAAAGCTGAGCAGAAGAAGGCGTTGAGGGATCGCGCGTGGGAGTATGTTTGGTTCGGCACAGTTGCCATGATTCTTGAACTCATCCCTGTCTTGTCGCTCTTCTTTCTCCTCACAACTACAGCCGGCGCAGCTCAGTGGACGGCTCGCATCGAGGAGGAGAGTAGGGGACCTGCTGAGAATACTGCTGCGAACGGTCAGACGTATCAAGATGATGCCCATGAGGATCCTCACCCCGATGCACCTCCCCCTTACACTGATTATTCCGATGATGTAGTGTGAGCCAGATGATGAATTACCATAATAAGAGTTTAGTGCTATCTTGATTACCTATTTCTTTCACCGAACTGCCTGGTTTCGACAACTCGGCTCGATGGCAGTGTACCTACTCATATTCTCTGTGCATGAACCCCTTTCATTGTAGTCCTGCTTAAGGTACCTAGATATTCCCCTCACCTGAAGTAGGTAAGGTTAGTACCAAGGTAGGTAGCATAGGTGGGCAGGTCGGCTGGGATCCAGAATGACTGAGGCACCAAACCTTCCATGCCTGCCTGCTGAGTGCCTGCCTCGCGAGACATCATCCCATCTTGCGTGGCGCCCAGGTGCAGGACACTGTCAACAGCTGGAGAACAGGAAGGGGCACCGACTGCCTAGGTAATTGGACTCGCTCAAACCTGAGCCCATGTGGTGACTTGAACTGGATTCCATGTGTTCGAAGTTTAAGTTACCTGTCAAACATCACATCACATTCTTGGAGCTCCAATGGATGGACATCGTACAATGGCAATAGAGATTAATTGAATTACCGCGTGCAAGTCTAAGGCAGGTAGAGTTAGGCCTCATTCTCTCATTCATTGATGCGCCTACCTCTGGTTGATCTGGTCCAATAAGGGAGACAACTGCCAGCCGGCCGCTGCCTCACGCAGGGCCCGCGCTCCTTCCTCCTCTTGCCGTGACTTCCTCTCCCTCTGGCTCACAACTCCTCAACGCGTCATCCCCAACATTCTGCCGCTCCAGGAGGAAGGAACTCCTGCCCTCGTCCCCCTCCGCCCTGGCAACCACCGTATATATCCTTCTCCTTTCGATCTTGTTCCCAAAACTTCTTCTTCTCTTCTTCATCCCACCTCATCTTCTTTTCTCTTCATCCTCAATCCTCCTCAGTTCGAGAAGAGGCATCTTCTCAGTCCTCTCGTTTCTGTTGCATTCATCTTCAAGCTCTCTCTTCTCAGCTTTTCTGGCAAAGCATTTTACACTTGCCCACCAACAGAAATCATCTCACATTTTCTCTTCTTTTTGTACACGCCCCTCAACCGCTCGACTTTCTTCGCGCCGAAGTTGATCACCGAAGATGCGTATCGCCGCGTCTCTCGGGGTCCTTGTGGCCACCGGCCTCTTGGGTCATACTGCCGCTCAGGCAACTGACTACGGGTAAGTTACAACGCACCGCTCGTCTTTGTCCCTGGCTAATCTTGAATGACAGAAACCCCAACGGGAGCCCAGTTGGTAGCTCGCCTGGTGGCTCTGGCAACATCATTCCTGGCAACACCGACGGGTCTGGTAACCCTTCGTACCCAAGCAGCGCTGCCGGAAACGTTCCTGGCCCCTTGCCCAGCAGCGTCGGCCCTGGCTCTACCGGTCTCCCTCCCAATGGACCTAGTGGTGGCCCAGGAAATGTCCCTGGTGGTGTCCCTGGTGGTGTCCCTGGTGGTGTCCCTGGTGGTGTCCCTGGTGGTGTCCCTGGTGGTGTTCCTGGTGGTGTTCCTGGCAGTATCCCCGGTGGTATCCCTGAAAACCTTCCTGGTGATTCTTCTCCCAATATCCCTGGCGCTGGTTCAATTATCGTTCCTGGCAGCTTTCCTACCAATGCACCTCAGAACATGCCTGGCTCACCCGGGTCTCCTAACGCTGGTGGCTCTGACCTCCCTACCTGTTCTCTCCGCTCCACAAAGACTGTTGTTGTCACTGTCTACCCCACAGATACCCAGGACGGACAAGATTTCCCGTGGCCAGACGATTCGGATTCTGATGGCTCAGAGTTCCCATCACCCTTCCCTACCACGCCTGCGGATTTCACTTCTCTGATGCCCGCATCTTCTGTCCCTCCTTTCACCACGTTGACACTCGACATTTGGGGTCCCGATGGTAGCCCTTCAAGCTCTGGTTCAGGGTCAGATGATGGTACAGGATCTGGTGATAGCAACAACCCAGAAGATGGTAACGGTACGGACAATGGCAACAGCGTCGGTGGTGCCAACGATCCTAGTGATGGTTCCGACAGCTCAAACTCCGGCTCCAATTCTGGGTCTGAATCGGGTGTTAGCAACAGCTCTGGGTCAGATGGCGAGAATAGCTCTCAGAACAACCCCGATTCCCCATCCTTCTCACAGACCCCTGGCTCCAATGGTGCACCTGGGTATTCTGATGGCGCTTCTGGTGATGATTCCTCTGTGGGTTTCCCTGGAGCTTCTGGTGCCAACACCGCTGCCCCCACTCCTTTCCCGGCACCTGGCTCTCCAAGCAATGGTGGTGTACCAGGTACCCAGCCCCAATTCCCTTCCGCTATGCCTCCCCAAGAGGCGAGCGACAGTCTCCCCGTCACCACCCAGGCAGGTCCTCAAGGCCACGGCGAGAACTCCCCATGGTTCACCGACGTCCCAGGAGGAAATGATGCTGGCCAGCCTGTCCCCTCCTTCATCACTATCACTGGCCAAGACGGACTGCCCACTATTGTCAGCAGTGGAAGCAATGTTGGCCCTGGCCAAGAACAGCCTTCAGCTACCCCAGGGTTCACCCAAAATGGCAACAACCCAGGCCTCCCAGGTGGAGTTCCTACAGTATTTCCACTACCCTCTGCTTTATCTGCTGGTCTCCCTGGTTCACAAAGTCCTTCCAACTCCCAAGCTGGATCTTTTCCTGGCAGCGAATCTGGAGGGGGAATCACTACATGTGCAACCTTCACCATCACTGGCACCGACGGCCTTCCTACAGTGATTGACTCCACGTGGGTTGTCCCTTACAGCACACCTTCCTTTGAGGACTCCTCACAACTTCCCGTAACTGGCATTCCCCAAGCTTCACTCTCTGGCATACCAATTGATGTTGGTAGCATCCCCACTGGTCCAATTTCTGCACCAGGCATACCTCAGGACGGGTCTGGAGGCTCTGGCTCATCAACGTGCACAAGCTACACCATCATTGGCACTGACGGGCTTCCCACAGTGGTTCACTCCACTTGGGCTGTTCCTGTGACTGGATCTGACTCCGACTCTGGACATCCATCTGGCGCTCCTGGCTCAGAGTCTTCAGGGGGCTTCTTGACCATTTCAGGCCTGTCAACCTTCGGCCCCGATGATATTCCAGGATCCCTTTCTACAACATCCAACTTGGGCGGCGCTATCCCTATCACCACTTCCACGAGTTACACTATCATTAGTGCCGATGGTCTTCCTACAGTTGTGGGCACCACTTTGGTCATCCCTGGACCGACAAATACTGACCCCAGTATCAGCATTGGCACCGAAGAACCCTCGTGGGCTTCGGATTCTCTACCCAACGGAGCCACATCTGCCATAACCATGAAAACTACTGTAGCTCCTGAACTACCCTCTTCTGGCCCGTCCGATGCCTCTGGATCTGATGATGGAAGCGAAGGCATTACCACTTGTACTAGCTACACTACCATTGGACCCGATGGTTTTCCAACAATTGTCGATTCAACCTGGGTTATCCCAGGATCTGCTAACACTCAATCCGAGTCACCTGGAAACCCCTCCTTTGTCTCCGACTCACTTACCTCTGGCCTTCCCACTGGAAATCCTGGTCCAGTGACATCCTCCCCGGGTCTCCCCTCTAATGGAAACGATAATGAGGTGTCTGGCCTCACCACCTGCATTACCTACACAGTAATCGGAACAGATGGTCTTCCAACAGTTGTTGATTCGACATTTATCGTTCCCACTGGTACTGAAAATCCTGCTGGAGCAAGCCTTACTGATGGCCAAGCTGATTCATCTCTTGGTTCTCCAAAAGCATTCACCACGATCACAACTGCTGTCGTACTTGGCCCTGACGGAAAGCCGACACCAACTGAGCAGACCATTGTCTTCAGTGATTCTTCTGCGCTTGGTATTTCTGCTGATGTTCCCCAAGCAACGTCCTCTGGCATTACACCCCCATCTAAATCTGAGCCTGTCCTCACTACAGGTGACCTGGGTCCTCTTTCTACCAGTATCCCAACCCTCAACGGCTACAATGACGGAATGCCTGAAGACTCCATTTCGGTTATACTCACCGATGCTAGCGCCGATGCGCAGGGTACTTCTGCTTCTGGTACAACCACTGGAACTTTCACTTGGACTGTTACTTCTGTCGTTGACACTTCAAATGGTCCCGTGTTTTCAGATGGTGCAGAGCAGCCTCCCTTCACCAGTAACCCTTCAGGTGACGGTTCTTCTGATCAGCTTCCTCGGACTGCGTACGGACCTGTTGCAAGCGAGAACACTCTCTGGCCTCTTTCTGCAGGCACTGCCACTCTACAGACCACTACCTGGACCAATGTCATCAAGGATGAGACCACTTCTTACACAATCGACTATCCTCTCACCACTCTTGCCACTGTCACCGTTCCCCGAAAGCGCTTCTTTCGCCGTCAAGGCATGTCTTGGTCTAACACCACTGCCTCTGACTCCAGCGTGACTTCTCCCACAGCAACAGAAACGACTTCCAAAGCCAGCTCTCCTTCTATCTGTGCAACAGGAGGAAGCATTGGAAACAACACCATTGATGTAAGCAGCTATCTTACTCATACATAGATCTTTGCTAATATTTCTCAGTTCGATAACTCCAAACCCGGGCCTCTCTTCAATCCCGTTGAGAACATCTGGTTTTCAGGAGGTTTCCTTATCGCACCACCTTCTTCTAGGCAATCTCAACCATACATCCCTACTTCTGGTGGTCAGCTAGTGGAGTTTGTTCCCCCGGCGCTCTCCAACACAACATCTACGATCTCGGGAGACGTCGCCCAGATTGGTGTAGGCCCCCATGCCGCCAGCCCTTGCTTCCGATTCGACCTCTTTGGAGCCAGCCTCGGATGTGATGCCCATGGAGACGAGAAGTGGTGCGAGTTTGAGATCTCAGCCTACCGCTGGAATGAGACATCGTCTACCGAAGAGTCCATCGCTTGGTCGGAAACCAAGCAAGTACCGGCTTGTCCAACATTTTCCGAGGGCGGCTACGAGCTGACCCGTGTTGATCTGGATGGCTATACAGACCTCTCATCGGTTCTGATCACCGTGCGCGTTTCTCAAAATCTGCGTGTTTGGTGGGGCGATGACTTCCGTGTCGGCTGGACTGACAACAGCTGTATCGCTGCCTCTTGTCGTACCAACGTCCCATCCCAGCTTGTCAAACGAGAGACTGTTCTCTCTGCTCTTCGACAAGGTGTTTACCAGTGGACACCTCATGAGCTCAAGCGTCTGGAAGACAGTCTGGTTTAGGAATCTGCCAACTGAAGAATGTTATGATGCAACGAACTCTATTTGTATTGAAAGATGGCGCATTCATGTCGAGCGATTTGCTCTGTATTATTGTCACAATTTGAAACGAATTTCTTGGACGGGAGGTGTAATGGTTGATGCTGGGATATGGGTTTAATTCAGAGACAATTAGATGGATGGGAAAGCATCATGTCAGATATGATCGGATAACCCTTGTTTGCCCAAGTAATTGAGATAAAGATGTATTGATTCTCTGAATCTAAATGCGTGTCTGTAAAACGACATTGACTAGTGATATAAGTTTATGAGACAAAGCAGGGGGCAACTGCCTGACTGGAAAGTATGTTTGCATTCTTTTCCTGTTCAGAATGGGTTTGAGGGCCTGTTTTGATAATTTTATGATAGAACATAAGTTCCCCAAAAGATTAAGTATCATTAGGAGCCATAACATCTTCATATGTTCAAAACAATTCCTCATCATCAAGGGGACATTTTGAGAAGATTATCGCTCCTTCTGTCATAAACTCACACATATTACAAACCTCACACATATTACAAACCTCACACATATTACAAAACTCACACATATTACAAAACTCACACATATATTATATTACACTAAACCGTACAAATGTCATCGACATGACCAAGACCTCATACCAAGCAAGCCATCTATATCCTCATAACTTAAGCCATTGTCAAAAGAGATGGTTTCCTTCCAAAACTACTCTCAATCGCTTGATGATGCGCTGGCGTACTCGGAATCGTCGTACTCGATCTTATCGTCGTCGCTGGAGTCACTATCTCCAGCCTCGTTAGCACCCATGTCGTCGACGCCGTAGTAGCCATCATCATCCTGCCCGTCGTTTTCAACTGAACTGGACAATCGAACTGGTGCCAGCACAGTCTCTTCAGATATCCCATTGTCTATTTCTGCTGCCTTGAAGAAGACATGATCCTCTTGGAGACGCTTGCCCTGGCTGACAAAGCCCATGGGGCTGTGAGCGAAGTCTTGCCCACGGCGACGGACTGCAAGCCACTCTTGTAGAAACGTTAGTGGACTTTTGGCGAGCTTGTGTTCGAGTTCAGTTTGTGGCTTAGATGTCTCTGTCTCAGCATCCGTATCAGTCTCAGTAGGCTCTTCATCCTGTGTTTGGTTACCGAGCTCGCCACTCTGGATTCCGAGTAAGGAGCACATGGCATCGTATTCGTCCCACTCAAAGTACAAGCGCCCGGCGTAGATTCCCAGCTCAACCCGAAGCCATTCTGGAGCTTTCCAGTCATTAGGTAGAGGGGGAATGCTATGAAAAGTTAGATCGTTGAATCGGAGCATTTTTCGTGTAATTGGTGCAGAGTAAACTAGAAGATGCGTGGGGACACCCGAGTTCCGCATGATGGGAATCAAAGCTTCAGCTTCTTCCGGCATGATAATGACAGCTATCTCGGCGACAAAGCTCCAAATGATCCAATTGACGGGACGCTGAGGTTTTGTTAGTTCTATAACTGTTGGAGGATAAGTAAGTAAGACACATACCAAGAAGTCATCAGTAGAGAGGTCTCCCTTGGGCTTGATAGTTCTGCCAAACTCGGCCGTCTCGAGTAATTTTGATTTGGTTACCTTCGATTGCACTTTGTACTTGCGACCGGTTCCTGTCTTTGACAGGGCATGGAATACGTGAGTAAAATAATTCGTATCTGCAGGAAGCCTTCCAGTTCTGACAAAAGCCTCGAGGCTGGCGTTGAGACCTGGGAAAGAGAAAGCAGCAAAGTGCTGAGGCTTCTTGACTTGTCGCACTGATTCAACCTCGAAGGCAACCTCTCTTTCCTGCTCGACTTCCTGTAGAGCAGAGGCATGAACGGCTCGGCCAGTATCTTGAAAGGTCTTGCGTCTTGCATTGAGATCTTGAATGAAGCCTTTAAGAACCGCGTTATTAGATGTCTGCATGCCGACGGCGCGGGTCTTTAATTTGGGCTCGTAAAGATTCTGCAGGCTCTGCTGTTCGTCCTGCTTAATCGCCTGTACATACGCTTTTCGTTGAGGCTTGTCGGTCAAGAAGTCCGGTTGATCTAAAGCGGCTTGCATTCGACGGCAGTAATCCATGCCCTGTGAATAGTACAAGGGCTGTAGCTGCTCAATTTGGTCACACGTGTTGTCCAAAAGCCATTCGATGACATCGGCTGAGTCGATGGGCTCATGAATAGTCTTGTTTTGCAGGTCTGAGATGCTCTGGTGGACCTCAGGAGGGACAAAGAAAGAAACAATCTGAGTTGTTCCCAGCTGTCGTAGACGCATAGCAGCTACGATCTGTTAGCGAATCGGTCTTGGAAGGTTCTGATAACAGTATGCCAAACTCACCTTGAACAGTGTGGTCCTTGGTCTGGCCTAGACGAAGAGTAAGGGCACCCTTAGCTTTAGGAGGAAGCCTGAGATCAGTACCACGGGTGTGGGCCTCATCAAGGTATACCAAGCAGTTTGAAAGGTCATCAGCAAAAGGCGAAGCGAGAAGGGGTGTTTTTCTTCCTTCCTTGGTCAGAATCCAAGGTTTGTTTTCTTCGTCAAAGTACAAGCCTGCCAAAGCGAAATGGTCAATCTTTAGCCACTGCTGAACCAGGGTGTAGTTGTCCATCTCCAAGATCTGGGCTCCTGCATCGATCAGGATACGGATGGACTTCGACTGAAGGCACCATAGGAGATCCATCTCGGTGGCCCTTCCCACATGTTGAGTTCTCACATCCTGAGGTAGAATGCAACGACGATTTCGAGGATGAAGGAGATAGGTCAAAACCTCAGCGCTTGTGTGATGAAGACTCGGTAGATCTTGTTGTTGAATGTTCAAAGGAAGCATTGTTCTGTTGTCGTTGGTACCACTGAAGCCTGTACTGAGCGGTTTGCCTGTTGTCTCTTTGTCGTTCTCTGTTGTACTCCCGAGGGGTGAGAGTGGAATGTCCCAGCCATTGGCCTGAAGTTTTACTTCAAACTGCTTGGCGTGTCGTGGAAACACGAAGTTGTTCAAGAAATAATCGATGACTACCTCGTTATACCGCACAATCTTCCAAATCTCCCTGAGCTGCATCTCGTCATCCACGTTGATCGAGTTCCAGGCTTTGAGGGAGGAGGGGAAATTCTCAGAGCTCTGAGTCCAGTTATCGTATTCGGTTGATGGATCGTCGGACTTGAGGATATGTTCAAGTGATTGTCGAAGTTGAGCTAGATTTATGCCACCATAGTAGAACGCCAAACAAGTGAATAGTATTGCGACGTCAGGATGACCCCATTCGGATTGATCGCTCGGAACACCTTTGGCGTGAAAAGGCACTGCTATAGGATCGCGGTGCGGATGGAGACCGTACTCTACATTCCAGCGCTTCTTGAGGGTCATCATCAAGATGCGATTGACGAGGAGACCTCGGAGAAGATAAATTGTTTGCTTCAAGCTAGGCTTATCTGGCGAGAGATTCCGGATGCGCTCTATGTTTGTAGCGCTCGGTCGAGCGTGCATGAGAAAGTTCTTGACAGCGACCCTGTCTTTAGTTGCCATTGCCTGTTCAGTAAGAGGTAGAATCCCACCAGCACCGTGACAAATGTCTGCTGTAAGTCTTCGGACCAGCTCATCCTCAACGTCTTGCCTGAGGAAGAACACAAAGGGAAAGCCGCCCCCGTTTCGTCTAATAACGCTGATGGAGTGAGGAAAAGACCTTGACAAACCATACAGATGATTATCAACCAGTCTCAGCACGGCTTCAACTACAAGCCAGCGATGTGGATGTCCGTCAACTGTAGTCTGAGCGCCAGATGGGTAGATAAGCTGGGTTCTCACTGCGAGAGTATAGTCCGACTCGTCCAGGATATCTCTTGACACCCTTGTGAGCCATTCTTGGACTTTGATCATCGGTCCTGCCTGCGCTGGCTGCTCGTCCAAGAGTCGCTGTCGGCCGCTAAGCATGAATGACATCTGGTGTTCGGGTTGACATATCATGACACCACCAGACTTGAGCATATCTCTGTGGATTGAATGATAGGCTCGTATATTTTTCTCGGTAGTCGGAGTCCGACGTGAGAAGGGGACATGCCGAATACCCCTTCCAAGGATACCCCCGAGTCTGGCCTGCAACAGCTGAGCTGTTTGTTGGAGAAGAGCTTTTGGTACAATGACTCGCACAAGCTGTTTCTTGTTGGCGAGTGCTGCCGCAGCCATAGGGATAATACAGGAGGTTTTCCCTGTGACACTGATTAGTACTCAAAATGGCCGATATTGTTTTCTTGCAGGGGCAACTTACCTTGGCCCATGTTCATCTGAAGCACAGAATTGGATCCCGACCCAGGGGAAATTGTGGCTAAAGCTACATCAACTTGAACAGGACGGATCATCATATTCGACTCTATTTCTAACAGGAGCCAATCTGGATGCTCTTCAGGCTTCCAATTCGAATGTCCCTTGTTGGACTCCTCTTCGTGGTATCTTCCCGAGACGCTTTTTGACGCCAGGTCATGAAGTCGGACCAGTCTTTGGTGTTTCGTAATGTCAACTCCCATGTCTAAAATGGCCTTTTTCATCCCACTTCCGAATTGTGTGACATCAGCAGCCGATCCGAGACAAGAAAGAAGTGTAGCCTTGGTCACAATCGGCCACAGGTTTCCTGCCTTGAGCCAAAAGATCCTTCTTTGTGAGAGCATTCCACTTGATTCCAAGGCTGTAGAGATCGCCCCGAAGTCGCCCTCAACCTTCTCCAGACTGGAATGGATCTCAAGTTCTCGAGATTTCATCGACTCTTTAAGAATGGCCAAAGGAGTGTGCTGGAAGGCGGCGAGACTCTTCTGGAAGTCCGCTGCATAACGGCGCCGAACAGCCGACCGAGATGCTCCCAAGCGTTGGGTTATGAGATTCAATTTCATACTGGATTCTGACCTCACAGTTGATTCTGACATACTCTTCTCCATTTGGGCATTATGAGGCCTTGTAAGACCAGGCCAAGGGGGCTTGGCCACAGAACCGGTGTTTCTTTGCCAAGTGAAATTGCCGAACCCTGGGAAAAAGTCCTTCTCAGTCAAAAATGGCCGATCCATCGAGGCTGTAGGAGGAATTTGATTCATACTTGTCGTGGCCTTGAGAATACGATACGGTTTGGCCAGAAGTTGCCGAAGGTCAACGGTTTCAGTACCATCTCGCATTCTTACCGTGTAGGTCTCCTCGGATAAGGGAACCGTAGGTGGTTCGTATCGGTCTTCTAGGTTTCGTTTATCAAGAATTGTCTGGACCTCTTTGAGATGCTCAGTGAGATCTTTGTTCATGAACAGACGTTTCCACTCGGGACGAATAACTTCCAGCGCAGGGCCGATGTCAATCAGCACAGACCGAGATAGACCACTGACATTTGGTTCCAGACAAGGCCATTGGTTGAGGAGGTGGTTGGCTAAGTACTTGCAATCATCTTCAACTTTGGCTTCGTGTTTTGCTTGCTCGATTTGCAACTTGCGTAATAGTTTTCCACTCGAATACTGCCCCAAGCCCATCGCGTCGTTCTCCGGCGCAGCAACTCTGTAGGGCTTCAGCAGATGCAGAATATAATCAAGCTGAGGTGCCTGATTCGGTTGGAAATGGACAAACTCATCCCATTTGGGCAATTCGAGATCCTTCAGATCACTGAATACCGCGGACGCAACAAGGGTTCGAAGAAGTGGCATATTTGCGTCGAGATGGAACGACATTGGCCCGAGGAGGTACATCAACTTGTATCGATCTGATTCACGGGAAAACCGGACCAATGACCCCCAATGTTGAAGGATATTAACCTTCAGCTTCTCATTGATGGATGTCCCACTGAAGGCCGACGTAAATCCACCAACAGTGCTGCCTTGTGAGAGAGTTTGAGCAATACAATCTGTCGTCTTGAAGCTCTGGGGCCATTTCCGGATCAGATTTGTGACCTCAAGCACATTGCGATGCATGATGTTGACTGTTGAGGGGCGATCTCGAGACATGTACTTCTGGTTAGCTGGTTGTGTGCAGCTGGATGTAATCCCTGGACACCTTGTAACAGCACCTTGTCGAAACATCGCTCGTGCATGTAGATGCATATCCCCTGAAAGGGGGAGCTCTGGCATTTTCACAATAACCTGTTCTTTGGCTGCGAACATTCCTAAAGTTGCAGACTCCTGAAGGATACGATCCACAATTTGCCTATATGCCGAATTCTGAAGAATGATGGGAAGGGAGTCAATCCAGGTATCTGTACGCATAACCTTAAGATCTTGTGGATAGTACACTCTTCTCGGCGTCAGCCCAGCTATCTTGTGCAGTACCGACATAGAGGGTGGGGTAAGGGGGGACCATGGCTGAGATATGCCCGCTTGAAGCCACTCAATAGCTTCTTCAGTTCCAGTGCGCCCAGTCAGAGGATCAGGCAGAAGAAAAGATGTGCACGCATGAATAAGAGCTTTGGTGAAAACCAGTGTGGGTTCAGGCGCGCAGTCGATCCGTCCAAGTGTGCTGTTGATATTGAATCTCCCAAACTTATCCGAGGGTTCGACCCTCACTGTAACATGACACCCTTCTGACCTAGCAGAGATGGGCCCGAGAGGCACCAAGATAGACCTGTGCATCGGGTTGGTAAGGCTAGTGCATACGAGCTTACTGCGGAGGCCGTACCAGGTCCCAGCATCTTGGTCGTTGTCGATTTGGCATTGTAGCTGAGGCGACTGAAGTAGACGGTTCTTGTTAGTGTAGAACACGATGTTGAGCCTTGGAAGCTCCACGGTAAGGTTCCGGTCTCCTCCAGGTTGATACACCTTTATCTGGCTGCGATCTTCAAGGGAGTCTAGGATTCGGCTAATACGATTGAAGAGTGGACTTGACGGGTTGACAATATAATCCTTTGTAGGGAGGCCTCGGTAAAGGCGCGTCCTCGAACATGTGTAGTCTTTGAGGCTCAAAATGTACCATTTGTGAGGGTCATTCGGCCAGGGTCTGTCCTTGGAGGTTATGAAAATGTCTCCCGTTCTCAAGTGCATCCAATGAAAGCAATTACGCAAAAGGGGACCAGGAAGATCGGGGTATTCGCCTTGAAAGATCTCACGTGGGATCAGTTGCAGAGCATAGTTTCCTCGGAAAGCTCTTACAATCAACTCCTGCGTTCCACTACCATATCCCACATGGACTTGATATCCATGAGGTCTCACGCATAGGCCTGTTTTGCAATTAGCATAGAGTACATGTTTCGCTAAGTCAATAAGGTGCACTTACTGTACTGCATCTCCGGGCGACGTGACGGGAATGTCAGGAGAGCTTGGTTACCAAAAAGTTCGTTCAGAACAACAGAATATTTCGGGTCTTCTGGAAGTTTTCCCATCGGTTGCCAATCGACAAGAAGCAGTCCTCTAACACAGTTGAACGAAACATTCTGCTCGATTAAGTCCGCGCCGTCGCCTGTTCTGGATCGGCAAAATACCCAACCAGGCGCTTCCGGGGCCAATTCCACTCGCGAGAAAACTCGAGGACATCCTTCTTCCTCGGGCCACATCTCACAGAGGGATCGCCGGAAGACTTCCAAGCCATCAACAATTCGCTTCGACACAATCGGGGCAAGTCGATATGAAAGTCGGATATCTCGAATGATTGCATGCTGGAGGAGCTGGGGAAGCGCCTCTAGCTTAACCACAAGGCTATCATTTACCGTGATACTGCTCTGGATGAATATCTCGAGAGACGTATCATCGAATTCAATACGGCCAGAGGCCAGAGGTACATATGTGCGTTTGCACAATAGAGCAGCCCAAAGACCATACTGTTGGAACCGTCGTGCTGTCTCAGTTTCGACAACCTTGTAGGATTCAGCACGAAGGAGCTTGAACCAACGCACACATGTGTTCCTGGCACGCAACAAAAGCGAAATTGTCTGGTCAGAAATATCGGGCATACGTGCGGCCCAGGAAAAGTCGAGGAGACGGAGGGTGAAGGTGACGATGGTTTCCATGAGGTAGATTTCTCTCCAATTAGCAGCCAGGCTGTCCAAGCGATGTGATATTTGCTCCATGAAGGTCTCACAGAATGAACGGTCTCGGAAAACCTCATGGATGATGCGAAACTCACCCCTGGAATCGTCTAGGGGCCCGCACTGAAGAGCCAGATGAGTAACAAGTAACATCGTGGCCTCATTGGAGAAGTTCAGGTTGGCCGATGCCAATTCGGCAAGAATAGATAGCCAGCGCCTGGACTTTCCAGATGCAACCGTCTGAAAAGCAAGATATTCGTGAACATTGATACCTTGTGGGCATCTCGATGCTGTGGCCATGATTTCGTAAGAGGATGGCCCGTAAATGCTCTTGAAGAAGGCAGCGTCTTGTTGCGAGAACGGGGACGAGTCGGGTATCTCAAGCTTCACATGATGTAAGAAGCTCAGATGACCCCGACGACTGGGCCACTGTTTCGAGTTTTTATCACAATATGCCAACTTCAAGCCGTTTGGTCGGCAAACACCGTATCTGCCGTTATCCCATTCGACAGGGAATGCTAAGGAGTTATAGTGGGTAGAGACGACTGTTCTAATGTTAGCTGAGCTTTTCTTATAATTAAATTTTTGACTGGTATGAGTGATGCCGAAGAGGGCAGTTTATATCCAAACTTGTGTTCATGTTTCAAGTTTAGGACAACCCGTATGATTCTTCTCGGACTTGAACAGGCATCATCCTAAGGGTGGCCTTGAAGGGGTAACGGTAGTCTAGATACTTACAAGGTTTTGTGACTGATGCCAGGGAGCAGCTCATTAATGATTCGTTGGCATACTTCTGTAGCTGTTGGTAGTCTCGCGCCCAGCACTTCGGGTCAACGCCTTCCTCTGCTGGCAGGGCTATCGACATAACAGTCCATGTAGCATCTCGATATTTTGCCAAAGTCTGCGGGCAAAGCAGCTCAAAAATGACAGTTTTTGCGACATGAGGATCAGAAGGGAGTGGATGCTCGTAGGCCTGGATACTAATTCTCTTCAACTGCCGCTTCAAGTAGCAGCGACGACAATCGTGATCATGATAAGGGGGCAAGTGAGGATTGTCCTCGTCCACCATGTAGACGCATGTGCTCTCATCGATAACTTTGGATAACTTTGAGTACTCCTCGCTTTTTTTCTTCCATTCATTTTCTTTGCTGTCTCGCAAATGGGTCGCCCATGCCTCTATTGACTCATGCAAGTCCTTCATCTCATCAGAAATGTCAGAGTCATCATAGAAGCGATGACCAAATGATCCGCGGACGGGATCGTCAAAAATGCTGATTGTTGAACCTTGGCAAGCAGCAATGCGATCCTGTAGATAAACCTGGATCTTTTGCAATCGCTTCATATCATCGAAAGTAGAAAGTAGCAAAACATCAAGCATCTCAGGTCGAAAGACAGGGTGATATTCGGTGAGGAGTGGGTACATCACACAGGCTGCCTTATCCATGGTGACCCATAGATCCATGATGTTCAAGATCAGTGTGCTCTTGAGTTCAGGGATTCCATCGTAGGCCCTAAAAGCTTGTCGCAGATACTCGTTTATCAAAGCAGCTGCGCCTATGACTTTTGTGTGTGGAAGGAGGCTTTGCTCATGGCAAAAGCTGGTGATGGTGAGTTCTTTGTCAATTAACTTGAAGTGCTCGAGAGCAAAGGAGCTAAGATGCTGCTTCGCAGCCTGTGCAACATTCGTGGTGCCTTGTCGCCCAGTATTGAACTTGAAAGGCTTTGAATAGCCTCTCCAGATATTGTTGAGGGTAAACCCACTCATCTTCAGGCTTAACTTCATATCCTCGAAAGAAGCTTGCTTCGGTAGCGGAGGGATCGTTTTAGTCATGGCTAACTTCTGGTGTTTCCAGGACGCTTCGATGAAAGCATTTGCCTTGGAAACTGAATTCTGTAACCCGGGACCGAGTTGGGTGAATAGATACTCAATTCTCTGGGCCAGATCTTGAAACCGATCCTTCTCAACTTCCAGCTTGACTAGCCGTCGGCAAATCTTTTTCTTGAGGAAGTCGAGACGGTCAAGTCGCATTTCTCCCGATTGCTGCACGTGTGTGAGGAATTCACTGAAGAGGTGAGCTAACAAAAACTTGTACTCAACTCGCCCAATTTCACCCAAACGTTGAGCGAGGTATCGAGAGATGACAACTCGCAGCACGAGCCAATAAGGAAGTCGTTTCCATGGTCTTTCTGCGTTGTTCCACAGCACATCGTCCCGAACCATCTTCTGTAGAAGAGTTGGGGCGAGGCGGCGGCCGTTTTGTTGCAGAATAGCCATGAGCATAGAGGAAATAAGAGCAGGCTCTGATGTGTTTCGAAACTCAGGCATAGATGTTCCCGCTTTGAGTGCCTGTGCGGAGAAATCGGTGAGTGACTCTCGCGAAGCGTTGTCCAGGAAATTGGCTAGGTTGGAGACGAAACCATTCTCGCGGAATGTAGCGAGGGGAACTGCGACTGCACATCCAGGAAAGTCCCACTGAAGCGCATTTTCAGTTGCTAGTACATCCTCATTGCGTGCCGAAGTCTCAAAGGCTTCGAATATGACAGAGGCGCCAAAGACAGCACTGGATCAAGTTAGTTGACATACGGTGGTTTGAAGGTGAGGTATGAAGACAGAACTTACTCTTGCGAACGGCGGACGTAGAGAGCACAGTTCTGGCTCCGTACATAGACGACCAGAAAGTCCGACTCTCCAAAATCGTTGAGCTCTCGAATGAGTGCAGTTCGGTCGACCTGACCTCCGGCATGAATGCTTTGGGTAGCACGAAGGCCTCGTTCGATCAAGCTCCAAACGTAACTCTGGTCGTTGCCAGGAAGATCTCGCATGTGCTTCACAGAAACCAGGAGTCGGTTAAGCAGGGCTTTCTCAAGTTCGTCTAGATTGGAGTCCTGTCTTTGCGGGAGTTGGGGAGGGAGCACGAGATGGTTGTAAAGAGCGTCATTGAGGGACAAGGATTTTTCCTTGTCGCTCTTGCCAATCCGAGGGGGAATGGAAGCCGCGGGGGGAGGCATCGCTTCTAGCACCCGAGGCACCACGCTTCTACCAATACCTAAGGTACCTAAGGTAGGTAGGTAGGTAGGTAGGTAGGTAGGTAAGGTAGGTAGGCTAGGTGATTCAGTGTCAATTCTAAGACACTTAGGTTAGTAATGTAAGTTATCTTGCGCGTGTGATAGAACTCAGTACGTGGCAGTTGAGGTTAGAGTCGCGATACAAGGTTGAGGAAGATGAAAGGTGAGGGTGGAGTGAAGATAAGAGAAGAGAGAAATGAAATGCAGTGAGCAAAGGTTTCGTCTTGGAGAAGAAAAGTCAACATGGAATGCGAAGGGCGGGTGGGTAAATGATTCACTCACCTTATGAGGCTGCTGTTGCTTGATGATACTGGCACTGGCAGCAACTGTCAGTGCATGTGATATAAGATAACCTCCCATTTCTGGTCCACTATCTCAAACGACATCAAAATGTAGTAAGTTATTGGTACCTACCTACCTTACCTATGTACTCAGGCAGTTGAGACAGACTCCTGATGATTTGTGAACCAGGTCGATAGATGTCAAAGGCGTTTCTGTAGTAGAAGTCAAAGTGAGCCTCCAGGCAGGATGATTGGATCAGCAAACAAAAGATGAACGATATCAAAAGTGAAGCTGCATTTTATTAACTTAAGTCATCTACCTACCTACCTACCTAGGTATACAAGTACATATCTTTGACTTGAAAATGATTCGCTCTGTGGCTGGCTGCCTTGCAGCAAATTGCAGGCAGGGGGCCAACTGCTGGTGGCCGTTTGTGAGTCGGGCGGCCCTCAAAAGACGGCCTCATGCAGACGGCCAACCACAGCATACGCTTCAAGTTGATTAGGCCTTAAGAGATAGAATATAATCGGGAGGCCGTAGAAGTTCATATACATACGTACCTACTAGTTACGTGCAAGGGAACTGGGATATTGGAAAAGTGCACATTCTTCTTAACAATCACATTGTTTTATCCTCTCTTTTCAAGTCAGGAGTAACTAGCAACAGGATCACCCAAGACATCCAAGCGAGGCGTGACCCCCAATCCCGGATCCTTTGGTGCATGGACCCTCCCATTCCTAACCTCAAGGTTCCCATCCGCCGTCTTCACACTAACCATATCTCTACACTCCAATATACACCTGAGATTACTCTCCGGAATAGTTTGCCCAAGATGAACGATTGCCGCAAAAGCAATGTCCGACCCGGTGGTCTCCTGACAACTCATAGTGTAGCCTGCTGCAAGAGCAATATCCCTATGTCGTCGACTTTTGGTCAAGCCGCCGTTCTTCGAAATCTTGATGCCAAAGCCTTCAGCCGCATCATCTGCTATCATCTGGATTATCGATGCGTCTGTGGTAGCGAGCTCGTCAAAGTGAATAGGCACGTTGCTTCTTCGACGAAGGGAGACGATTTCGCGCCATGTGGCACAGGGAGCTTCAAGAACAAAGTCCAAGCCAGGCGGGAGGAGCCTTAACATGCGAAGGGCGTTTTCAACGGTCATGCCACCGTTGGCATCTACCAGGAAGAACTCCCCATGCTCCATATCAGCGAGCGAGGCAGTTATTCGCTGAGCATCTTCACCAGGTTCTCCGCCGATCTTGACGGAGTGTCCTACGTATCCCCGTGCTCTATGCTCTGCAACACGCTTTCGCATATTCTCGGGTTTGTCCATATAGATTGACGAGATGATAGGCAGACCAACATCAGTACGGCCACCAAGCAATTCGCAAACAGGCATTCCCACTGACTTTCCGAAAATGTCCCAACAGGCAATGTCGATAGGTGTTTTGGCGTGCTCGTGGCCGATCAGAGCAGAGTCCATGACTTCGTTGATGCGGTCAACTCGCCTTGGATCCAATCCGATCAGCCATGGAGAAATCTCCGCAATACCTGCTCTCACGCCGAGGGCATGAGCGGCGATGTAAGTTGACCCGAAAGGGGTGCTCTCGCCCCATCCTTCGATACCAGTATTTGTGGTAACCCGGACAATGGTTGCATCAAAACTCCTATACTCTCGCCCGCCTGACAGATAGTAAACACCCCCCGAGTAAGGGAGGTCGACTCTGAAGACGTCTATCTTTGCTATTTTGAGCTCAGACATCTTGTTGGGCAATGAGTGGAGATAACTGTGTAGAACTATTGGAAGAGGGCGTACGAAGAATAACTGAATGAAGAAGCTAGGACATGGTGTCACACTTCTTATACACTCTGGCCTTGCTGATGCAACTTTGACAAAACGAGCCTGCTCCAGGTTCCCCTGTACCCCAAGCATGAAGCTTCCACGCCACGAATCCAGAGAATGCCATTCCCTCAACAGCTTCCCCTCATTTCGATAGGAATAGTCTTCAAACTTTCCTTTTTCGGCCCGTGAGATTACGGAGTTCTAAAGGAGATATCGCCCGAATACCAAATAGGGAAACGTGAGACTTAGCGGTATATTCTTTGGTTCCTAAACTGTGGTATCCGCGGGTTCCTGTCCCGAGATAATGCAAGGCTGGACGATGGTGTAAATCAGCTGCCTCAGAGGTTGAGGTACTGTTCAACAGTAAATGTAGGAATTTAGCTAGATAGATTTTATCACTTTCACTGTTCGTTGCAAGTTCAAGCTTTCAAGGAGATCTGACATGTTTATTCGCATTCTTTCTTTTTTTTCTTTTTCCATTGGATCGACTCCTTTAGACACTCATCATGTTCGGGAGTGGCAACCGAGTTCTGAGGACTAGGTAGGTATATGGTTTGTATCCCAGCCATCCACATAGTCTCTTTCGACGCAGAATCTTTTGAAAATATCAATTTTAGCGCAATTTCTAACCAACAACTTACTCGATACCTGACCAATCTCGTGATAGTTGCAATCTTCCTTGAGATGTGGATACCCTACGGCTGAGGAACCCGACATTAGCCAAGACCAAGCACTCCTCGAAGTTTTGGTAACCAAAACAAGAAAAGATTTGAGGAACAGGATTCAACTACGGTGAGTTATCCATGTACTGATCTACTCATGACACCATCCAATACCAAGATTGATTATAAATGAGGTTACCCCACGTTGATCTGTCAGCAACAAGACATCTCATCACGATAGCCGCAGTATAAGTACGATAGATAGTCTCCCGCTCCGAGACCAAGATACGACAACAATAGATACCGTCCCTGGTACACTATCTTACTCGTAACTACTCTCTTCATAACCAGAAATGTCTCAACCAACTCAACGTCAAGCCTGGCGCCGAACAGACGATTATACAAAAGGCACCCCCAAAGTGAAACTCGTCACAGAAGATCTTCCTCTCCCTCTGCATCCAACGGCCGTTCTCATCAAAGTGCACGCAGTTGCTCTCAACTATCGCGATGCCAACATAGCCAATGGTGGCAACCCCTGGCCTGTTACTCCCAATGGTATTCCTGGCAATGATGCTGCCGGTGAGATCGTTTCAGTCGGGAATAGAGTCTCACTCGTCAAAGTTGGCGATCGTGTTGCTCCGATCACGGACTCGGAATTTGTGAATGCTCGCTCGACGGGAAGGTCTTGGCTCGCGGCCAATGAGGATGGCATCTTGGCCACTTACATTGTCTTTGATGAGAAGTTGGTGACGAAACTACCTGAACATCTTGATTGGATTCAGGCTTCGGTCATCCCTTGTGCCGGAACGACCGCTTGGTCTGCTCTCAGGGGCGCTACTATCGGGCAAACGGTTTTAATCCAAGGCAAGTCCCTTCACAGAATTTTAATGATAAGGCAATAAATAACAAATCTTAGGCACTGGCGGCGTTTCCACTTTTGCTCTCAAGCTGGCTCGCGCTTCTGGTCTTCGGGTCATCCTTACTTCCTCAAGTGATGAAAAGTTGGAACAGATCAAGAAGCAATTCGGAAAGCCAGAAATCCAAACCGTCAACTACAAGACCCACCCAGAATGGCACAAGGAAGTTCTCCGTCTAACAAATGGTGTGGGTGTTGATCTCGTCGTTGAGAACGGTGGCAGCAGTTCTCTCGTTCGGTCCATGGAGTGCACTCGACGCGGAGGCATTGTCAGCCAAGTTGGTTATCTGGGCGGCCCTAAACCTGAGTATTTAAAGGAGTTTGTTTCCACTATCATCGATCGACGACTGAACGTTCGTGGGATCAACGCAGGATCTAAGGATGACCAGGATGAACTTATGGCTGCCATCTCTGCAACACAGATGACTTTCGAGGATATTCTTGACTCAACTTGGTCTTTCGATAAGGCAGATGAGGCAATTGAGTATGTTTGGCAAGGCAAGCAGGTCGGAAAGGTAATCGTCAAACTCAAACTGGACGACTAGACAATGATCGACTGTAGTTCATTGAAGACAAATCTAAGTACTATCGGGGAGTCGACAAAACCCACTAAGGTAGTTAGCCACAGCAAGGGGGGCCATTATTCGAGTTTCAGTAATCAGTTATATATGGCAAGTCACTACAATGGACATAATTGGTGCTCTAAATCGAGTTTTATTGAGATATTTAGACAACCTGTTAGCTGATGAAAAGGACAAGTACAAAACGCCAACTTATCCCTTTTCATCTTTCACACTTACCTACCGTTCTAAACCAAGACCAACTCAGCACTTGTCAAACCAGCCGGTTCCAAGTCTAGCCATCCTCTTCTTCTTGGCTGCAATGAGAAACAATGCACCCAACAACATGGATGTACCAGCAAACGCCTGCGCACCTTTAAAGCCATGTTCTGCATCGATGATCGCACCCGCAGCAGGTGGTCCCGCAAGAGAAGCAAAACTAGCAATCGTGAAGGCCATTCCCATCCTAACACCAATCTTGTTCAAGTCCTCAGTCAGCAGAGAGATACCAGTGGGGAAGAGACTCTGAATAGCAGCGGCGAGAATACCATAGAAGACGGACCATACGTACAGACTAGGCTTGTTGGTGACCCCCATCCAGCAAAAGAGTATCACTCCAGCAAAGAACGAGTGCGGTGCGAAGACATTGATGGCGCCGACGTGGTCAGCTGTCCAATTTGCGAGCAGTCGACCAAAAACTCCAACACCGTTCAGAATCATCAAAAGATCCAGAGACTGATTGAAGGTGAAGGGCGGGTCGATAGCTGTACGAGAGAAAGCTGCCATGAAATAGTAAGCTAGATATACCCCCAGGCAAGTAAAAAACGAGGCAGTAACGTACAGCATGTACTCGATATCCTTGAAGGCAGAAAGATCTACCAGGGGCGCAGATCGACGCGGTCGAAGCCGAGGCTTGACAAGAACCAGGGCGATAAGTAGAAGAAAAAGCTGCACGAAACCCACAATGCGCAGGGTCCAGCCAAAACCTACCTTTTGAAGGAGAGCTCGAACTAGGAGGGGAAATAAGACACCTCCTGTTGCACTTCCACATGCTGCGACTCCCATGGCCAAAGCCCGTTTTCTAGCAAAGAAGGTCGATAGTACTGCCAGCACCGGGCAGAACAGACAGCTATGACCCAGACCAACGAGAACACCTTGGACGCCAAAGTAGTGCCAATAGCCAGTACAGAACGAAGTAACCATGATGCCTGTGACCTGGAAGACAATACCACAGGCAAACACCCAGCGGAAATATCCAGCGTCGACAAGACGTCCTGTCAAGGTACCGACGAAGAACAGTAGAAAAACACTAATGGAACCGATCCACGAGATCTTGCTCGCTGGTAGACCCAGATGCTCAGCATAATAGGCCTGGAAAATGCCAAACGAGTTAACCCAGCCCCAGGTGTTCACATATACCAAGTGTGTTGATAAAACCACACACCACGCTCTCCATCCACCGTCAGGGGGTGGTGCTGGAGCCAGGGAGCCATCTGAAGAGGCTAGGCTTATCACCTCCTCAAACAGACTCTGCCCGAACTCGGATACTGATTGATTTGTACGGTCAGATTGTCCCTCTATATTTGCTGAAAAAGGATTGTATGCCTGTCCAGCAGCACTCAGGGACTGCAGCTGGAATCCTCGATCAGCACGTGCCATATTCGCTTGCGGCGGAAGAGACGACTGATGTATGATGAAGGATGTATTACGGATAGCGTATGTGTAATCAGCTCAAGGCGTCGACAGAACACTGAGGGAAGATGGTGATGGGAATAGTGACTGGACAGTTCGCAAAGTTATATACTTATGCTAAACAGTGTTCATCAGTGTCCCTCTTGTGTCCTTGAGATGATTGTTCGTCGGGCCATCCACAAGTTCACAGTTTGGGCATAGAACCAGCATAGTCGAACAGTATCTTTAAAGTCCAACTTGGACAAAGCTTTTGTCACACAGACACCCAACGGCCCCAGATTGCAACAAGTATGGAAAAACAATACAACTCTGAACATCGCCATCTACGCACGCTATCCTGGTTCGCATCTTGAACTCAATACATTGAGAGATCATACCTACAATACTCGATACCCAAATATTTAGCGTTTTTACGCAATCAACCCTGCCTGCCCTATCCTGCCTCACGGATATTTACTTCCGAGCCCAGTGCAAATGCATTCCGTCCGCGAGCTCGACTCCAAAAAGATGCCCTTTCGACCGGCTTTATGTGTTCGAATGTAGTCTCTGAAACAACCGATTCGTCCATGTCCCACTTGGTTTAGTCCTTCTTATCC
The DNA here is from genome assembly GCA_022627125.1 of Fusarium chuoi. Classification (NCBI taxonomy): domain Eukaryota; kingdom Fungi; phylum Ascomycota; class Sordariomycetes; order Hypocreales; family Nectriaceae; genus Fusarium; species Fusarium chuoi. The sequence goes on along the minus strand of JAJALE010000885.1, from coordinate 150,643 downwards.
ACTTTCCAACTTTACATGAGGATCTGTCAATGGTGTTAGTACTCCATCAATACAATAAACACAAATCTACTAGCAGACTTACACAGTCACTGTCCTGTTTTCCTTGTGGGATACCCATATCTTCAAATGTTGCAGGTCCCTGTTTGCCTGCTCCCTTTGGTGGCATCGTTGCAGCGCTGGGAGCAGGGCTCGGCCTGTTATCGGGCCGCTGGAATTGTGATGGAGGTGCGCTTCCAGTTCTTGGAGGGCCAGATGGGCCCCCTTGAGGCCCTCCTTGAGGTCCGCCATAAGGTCCCGGAGACGGCCTGCCGCCTGGGCCAGCACCACCAGACACCATCGGCGGCTGAGCACTTGACGTTCGTGGGGGTCGGTTCACCTGAGGTGGTAATTGTTGCTGCTGTTGCTGCTGATTCTGGGGTAGAGAGCTCCCACGCTCGGGGCGCCCACTGGCTCCAGGTACGCGCGAGAAGCGTTCATAGTTTTGGGACTGAGGGTTTTGCAAGCCCGGCGAGTATTGGCCACCAGTGGGTGTCTTTTGTATTCCACCGTACGGTGTGCCGTTGTCTTCTGGATAGGGAGAAGGACGTCCTCCGGGTCCTTGTTGGCCTTCCCATCCAGTGGATGCGGCTCTGTTGCGGGGGTCGGGTCGGCCGGGACCTCCTGGGCCTCCAGGGTGAAGATTGCCCATTGATTGAGATTGCGGCATAGGACGAGGACCACCTGATTGTGGCTTGATGCCAAAAGCACTTGATGGGCGATCTGAGGGGGGGCCTGAAGGGGGTCCCATGCGGCCGCCTTGATTGAAACGGGGAGAAGTAGGACCTTGGGTATCGTCCTCGGGGTAGGGTGCGGTGGACTTGGAGCGAACTGTTAGGGGTGGTGGCCGGTCGTCTTCGGGGTAGGGAGCTGCCGATTGGGGTCGCACCGGGCCTTGGTTGGCATCCAATCTAACATTGAAGGCCGGAGGTCTGTCCGTTGCCGCAGGGAGTACGAAAGAAGCCCGCGACGGGTCTGGGAAGTTGACATGCTCCGAGACGATGGTGGGCCGTATTCCGAGAGAAGGATTGGACTGCGGATCCTGTGGCTTGGGGTAACCCGGTCCATCTAGTGAAGGTGAAGCAGGGGCACTTCCTTCGCTGAGAGTAGGCATTTGCTGTGGCTGCTTGAAGCGGTCGGGACGCTTGCCTCGCTGGGATCCGTGTTGCGACTTGATGCGGGTCAGTGTGGTAGTTTCGTGGTCAGATTTGGATAGAGTGTTATTTTCGTCCAGAGAATCGAGTCGGCCAAGGGCGTCTTGATTGCCGTGATCGGCCGCCAGCTGATACCACTTTCTAGCTTCTGACAAGCTCTTCTCAACATGGATTCCTATTTCGTTGTAGTAGCCCAAGGCAAATTCTCCGGTCGGCAGCTTAGCGGCAGCAGCCTCTTGAGCATACTTATACGCGAGCGACTCGTTCTTCTTGAAAACGCCCTCGTAGCCAAAGAGAAACCATCGACTCACGCCGAGGGCTGCCTCGGGAAGACCTTGCTTAGCTGCTAGGCCGTAGTAATGAAGAGAAAAAGACGGGTTGAAGTCACACCCGAACTGGCAGAGTTCGTATGCTTGTCCCATCTTGAGTTGGGCCTTAGCAAACCCAAGATAAGCCGACTTCTCGATATACATCTTTGTCGTCAATGGATTGTTGGGCAACAAGCCCTCGGGGATTGTTATGTCAGGTAAGTCGCGTCCTATGAGCATACCGTAAACATAAGCACCCTGAGGGGCGTCTTCGTCGGAGCTGTCGGCCGCGGCCTGTATCCGCTCCAGACCAGTCGAGTAATCTTTCGTCTCGCCATGCTGGCCCAAAAGGCTCATCATGCCCATTCGGTACAACGAGGCTGAGTCTTTGAGGGAAAGACCGCGGTAGTAATGCTCCTTCGCCTTGGACATGTCGTTCGACTGCTCGTACAACATGCCCATGCGATACTCGGATCGTCCATGACCAAGTTCTGCGGCGCGCTTGTAGCCGATATAAGCCTCGCGCTTGTCAACACGGTTACCAAACTTGCCAAATTCGAGCCATTTTGAACGCATGTAGAGTGCTTCAGGGTGCTCTTGCTGCGACAAGTAGGTAATAATGTTGATTGCATCGACTCGGAGTTCGTGTTCTATGCGGGGCGTTGCAGGTCGGGCCTTTTCGCCATATTCGCGTATCATGGACTCTTGGGAAATGTCGGCCCAAGTAAGGACGTCGCGCGCCCATGTAATTTGCATTGAAACATTCTGTGAGTGAAGAACATGCTTGCGCGCGTTCCACAAAATCTCTTCCTTTTCCTCATCAGTTGGGGGGATGTTATCGCCCTTTACCTTGGGAAAAGGCGAAAATGAGGGGGCGTCGAAGCTCATGGTGCTGAGACTCTCGGAGATCTTATCGGTGGACTGGTATGCTCGTATGTCGTCGCTTGAGGCCTGTGTTGCCGGCTGGGGCCTGAGCGGGTCGGCTCCCCGAGGGTTGGTGTAAGTAGAGAGCGACGGTTCACGAGAGTGACGAGGACCTGGGCCGGAATCGGTTTGTGATCGTGGTTCAACAGAAGTAGCCTCGAGCTCCATGCGCTGGAGGTCCTCTTGCATATTTTGAGGGACCTGAGGGGTTACCCTAGATACAACAACAACAAAGAATCGTCAGCATGCCCCACCTTTTCACCGTTGCAACCGCATCCGGTGCTGGCAAGCTTTATTTATATGATCAGGCAAGGGAAAGGAGCATGGGGATTTGGGAAATAGAAACTGGAGACCGTTCCGGAAATGGGATTAAGGGGGAAGAGCCAAGAGACATACCTTTGAGGGGAGGGAGCAACAACTTCTGGCATATAATAATCATCAAAGCCGCCGGGGACAAATGTCGCGCCTAACTGTGGGGGAGCCATCTCGGTTCGCTGGCCGTCTATCGAGAAAACGACATCAGATGTCAGCAAGAGGGTCGGGGGGGGATAAGACGAATAAAGAAGGGGGCCCTTGTTCTCGCTCACAGCGAACGAATGTAAGAGCTGACGGGGCGCGGTCACCGATGACTGCAGAAGCAGCGGCGTAACCCCTCTTTGCCTCGAGCCAGCAAACAGCAGGCTGTTTATAATGCGCGTGCGTTAGGCACTGGCTTGGTCAGTTCGCTGGGTTGAGTGCTTGCTTGCTTAATCAACTGATTACTGGTGGTAGCAGTTCCAGCTCCAGTTCAAGGTTTCCGGAGCTAATTTGCGGCAGGGAGTCGGTTCAAATAATCCAAGTTCGAGAACCAGGTAGAATGCGATACCCTGAAGCGAAGCCCAACGATGGAGGAGATCCAAAAGTAACGATAATGCAGCGGGGATGCTGTAAGAGGCTCGGCCCAATCCTCTTCAGGGGCTGGTGATCAAGCGCTAGGGTCCTGTTACATACAGGGAATATCCAGCGCCAAATCGTTCGTGGGGCCAACTGACGCTGAAGATGGATTTCGGTTCTTGTGGATGAGCGAAGGATACAACTGCCGTGTAATTTGAGATTGGAAGGAGAGAGTCTAAGTTTGATCTTGCGTAATTTAGATGGCGGTGCTTGAATATTGCGTTGAGATTTGCAATGTTCATCGACACGGAACATGTTTTTCGCAGGGAGACAGACTCTCGCTAGGTATGGAAGGTATCCAATGTTCAGGCACCTTGACACGCTGCTTGTTTGAGACCCATAGTGGCTTGGCGGCCATGAGTGCCAGGCAGTGCACTGGGCGGCAGCCGTAAATAGCAATCCAGTCTCGAGTAATTAGCGCTAGAGCTCTCAGGAACAGAACGTTGGCTTGCGAAGGTGACATGTCGTACAGCCCGTGGGCGGGTATCTCAAAGTGGTATCTCAGCCGGTGTCCAAGTCGCATTTCAGGCATTGTGAACTCTCTTGCATTTTTGGAGTTCTCGGGGGTGTAAACAAGGGTCCAAGGTCAAGTATCCAAAGTTGACCATCATCAGTCATCAAGCAAGCAAGCACATCAAATACCTAGGCAAATGGGGTATTTTCGCCATAACACTTCGGCGCCGCTCCCTGTATATCAGCTCTTACGAGGGAAGTACCGTGGAGTGGGAGAGAAAGAAGGGGATGACGGGAGCATGATGATTGCTTACATGGTGAGTTGCTAGCAGCGGCTGAGTTGTTAGCTTTCTTGCCAAGCTGTGCATATTGCTGATAGCTGGCCATCGCGGTCGGAAGCACGAATGGCGAAACAGGTTACGGCTGAGTGGAATATGAAGTCGAGGAACAAGGCGAAAAGATAGAAAGTATCGGGGTCGACTAGACCGCGGCAAGCAGAAGGGCCTGATGCCTTCGTTATGTATTCGCCCGTCTGGTGTTTCTAGATCCGTGACACCACTATCACTAGCCAGCATATGCAACCCTGGCTTGGAACTTGCGACTTGAGAAAATGGCGGGCGCGGGCGTGGGAGCTGTTCGAAGAGCGGGGCACACCCAAATGTATGGACATGCGAGACAACGAGAAGTGCGTGGGGAAAAGTGAGCTGGGGGCTGGTACGTCGTGCTGTATGCAATGCGATGCAATGCGCGGCGATAAATTTGATGGTGGAAGTAATGTTGGCGGTAGCTGGGTTGTACTGTTCTAGGCCAAAAGATTCGAGTGCCGAAAACTAATAATGGATGGGATGTGATGCAATGTGCTGGATCGCAGCAGGGATCTTGCTCCAGTTCCTGTTCCTTCGATGGAGCTTCTCGTTTTGAGTTGTAAGCCAGGAGATTAATCAACCGCTATCGATCGATCAGATCAACTTTGGTGGCTATACTGGAGCAGAAACGAAACTGGGGATGGATGGTAGGATATATGAAAGAGGGTTGACGGAAGAAGTAATAAAGTACCTGGGTTCTGTACTGTACACGTCCAAGGTCTTCGACGTCAGATGCTTCTTGTAATCATCTGGGCGTTCCCGTCTACTCTTGGGTACCTACCTACCGTACTGCATCTCTTGCCCTCCCACTCCACCTATGCGATTTGAGGGAGCTTACACCTGAAACTAGGTACCTAGGTAGGTAGGTAAGACGGGTGCTACGAAACGGCAACTCCCTGCCCTATCAAGTCCGACAGCATTAGACGTTATCCTTGGTTGAACACCGCATCTTGAGTGTATCAAACAAGTGCACAAACGCCACAAGGCAGATACAGCGTCCGTCACAAACGCGGGACCTTGCAGCTGAAGCTGATTAGTCTAGGCATAGTGGTTTCAACCTTGGCATCTTCGCCTGCTTCTCGAATTTGAGTTGGAGGACAGCCACAGGCAGACTTGATGAGGGGCAACTCAATAGCTTCGAGCGGCTGATTTCGGTGGATGCCTTGCGTTAGCTTCGTCCTTGGACAGTCAGTTCAACATCTTCTAAGCGGTGTTTGATCGGGTTCTTCATTCCCGACCACGCAATCTGTCGAATGTTCGTTGTATCCAATGGCTGTATATGCAATGGATGTTTATATGATACATTTGCTCAGCCACAGCCCCAGTTGTTATTTTGAGATCATCTGTTTATATGGAATACTTAATCTTAGTAGCCCTCAGGGGGTGAGAAAATACCGGACTTTGATATAAGGTGTCAAAATAAACTCAGCAAAAGATATCCTAAACTTGTATAAAGTTACCTAAGCCTTTTTATTATTTAGGATTAAGGGCCTGAGTTTTCTTTCCTCCCCTAGATAGCTTGGGACTATAAGAACAGGATAAAGTGGGGTTTTCGTTTTGACTTGATGGCCTTTGACAATCAATATTTTGTTGAGTCAATGTCGTAGTCATACATCGGAGTATATGTAAAATTTCCACGAGCACAAGCACAGATGGAATGGCTGCCACTCCACCGAGAGCCAGGTGAGGCTCTGCTGGCAATGCAAGCAACAACAAATTGTGAATCAATGGAATACGTGTCATCGACCGTTACTAATCCATCACAGGCGAACCACGCTTCCGAGTTCGCATGTCGATAAAGCACGTCTGAGAAGACGGTATCATCGACAACGCTGAAACAGCGATGCTGTTTGCTGGAGGCGTTGAACTCCGATCAGTCACATTAGTGTCAATACCAGAAATGGCGACAAGTACAAACTATTGGAAAACATGGACTTAATAGTAGACACAGAATTCAAGGCTTCTATAAAAATAAAATGAATTCCTATGTCGAAGCTTTTGGAAGTTCCTGTTCATAGTTGCGATCCATGACGGTGATGCCAGCGGGACGGAATATCCTTCGCCCGCTAACCCCTGTAACAAAGCGACCTCGCAGCAACCTACCACGGGCAGGCATGAGCCGTGGCCTCGCGTCACTGGATGCAGCCTGGTGAAGCTTCGAATTGGATCCAACCTAATATCATCGTCAACACTACCAACCACAAACAACACCACGACTTGATCGCTGCTCTCACAGGGCCATCACATAAATCTAACCTGCGAAACATCAGCTGCCTCATATTAAATCGTTGACTACTCCATCGCCCACCATGGCCGAACGCAATCTTGCCCAGATTATCTCCCAGCTCAAGCACTCCCCCTCTATGAGCTATACAGACGCCAACGCCCTCCTCTCAAAGGCTAAACTCGCCCTCCTCAAGCTCAACGCCCTTACACCCGCTCCCTCGACCCCGACGCATATTCTGCCTCTCGCCCGCGAGACCTACGAACAGGGTGCCCTATTTGCCATCCGCGCCCGCAACCCCGAAGCTTTCACCCGCTACGTCCAGCAGCTTCAGCCCTTTTACGAGCTTCCCGCCGCTGTTCTTCCCCCCAACTTGGCCGAGCGCAACAAGGTCACTGGCCTGAGCTTGCTTCTACTCTTGACGCAGGGTCGATATGCTGAGTTCCACACTGAGCTTGAGAGCTTGGAGAACCGAGAGGGTGGTGGTGGTGACGTTGAGAGCGACCGATACCTTGGCTACCCTATTCGTCTAGAGAGATGGCTGATGGAAGGATCCTATGACCGGGTATGGAAGGCCATGAAGAGTAGCGAGGTGCCCTGCGACGAGTATAGCGTATTCTCAGAAGTAAGTTTGCATATTGATTCCAATTCCGCCCAAGTAGCCAATACTAACTCGGCTGTAGATCCTCAAGAATCAGATCCGCTCCGAGATCGCTTCCAGCAGCGAGCGCGCATACCCCAGTCTTCCTATCAGCTCCACAAAGTCCCTTCTCTTCTTGGACTCAGAGGGCGATGTCATCTCTTTCGCTCACCACCGAGGCTGGATCGTTCGTGATGGTAACATCTACTTCCCTGATACTGCTGAAGGCGAGGATGGCAACCAAAACAAGGAGATGAGCCAGATGGTGATAGAAAACGCCCTGGGCTACGCACGCGAGCTTGAGACGATCGTGTAATGAAGTTAACAGGTCAGATTTCTTGGCGAGAAAGTAAAGTGAAGACAAACATAGACTAGTAGAGGGGATCCACGGTTGCTGTACGATTATCTCAATTGATGAGTTCGCCAGCCAGGCAAGTCTCAAAACAAACGTCAAACAACTGGTCTTTAAAACATGATTCCTTAATCTTATGCTTCTCGCATATAATCAGGCTAAGTTGCAACTACAAAGACATGACTCCTTTGCCATCGTTCTATCAGCCAGCGTCCAAGTCCAACCTTTTTAAAGCCCTAGACTTTCCACCTCGTCTACCTGGCTCCTTTTTGTGCGTCGTTGACTCGAAACTCCCAATTCCGACTATGCGCTCCCGTTATTAAGTCTTATTCAACCATGCTCTACCCAGTCTAGGCGAACAACTTCAAACCGCTTCCATGCTTGCCAATCTCACATACTTCACACACTCTGCAGACAGTGCCCTTGTACTTGGTGTGATACTTAGAGCCATCGAAGGCACACTCCTCATATGCAGTACCGCTATAGATAGGGGTATGGCTGGCTGCGCACACATCGAACTCGGCGAACTGGTCGAACTCAATTTCAATAGCATCGTTGGGATTGCGCTCGCACTGAGCCTTAGTCTTCTTGGCCTGTGACATTTAGGTCAGTAACCGGAGCGAGAATCAGAAGTTCGATTTCACTTACGTTTTCTACAATCTTGGTGGCACCGCCGTTGGCGATGATGCGGTTAGCAAAGCTCAAAGCAGAATTGTAGTTCTTGTTGCGAATAGCCAGCTGCATAGCACTGAGCAGAGCAAGCTGTCTGTGAGGAACCTCGATCTTAGGGATAGTGAAGTACGCTGACAGTTCCAAGCTCCTCTGGAGCTTCTCCGCGTCTTTAGCCACGACATCAGGTGCACCCAACTGTCTCCTGGAAAGCTCAATGCTCATGGCGACAGCATACTCGCTGGCCGAGGTAATAAGCTTCTTCGCCTCAGCAACCTCATCCTCACTTGACACGGCGTTGACAAGGATGGAGTGAAGGATACCCTTGAAGATGCCGATACCAGCCTCGAGCTTGTTAGCCTTCATTGAGTCATAGCCCGCTTGCAGGTCGTTAGAAGCAAGGTGCTCGAGATCTCGGGGGATAATCGCCAGGACTTTTCGGGGATCTGTCTCATCGAGAGTTCTGCGGACATAGTTGATCAAAGGCGGCAGGCCCTCAGAAGCGGGAAGGAAAGTCTTAGATGCTGAGTAGACTTCCAGGAATCGAGACTTGAGAGGGGCGAAGTCAACAGCCCCAACCTGTCGGTTGAGAAGTTGCATAGCAGTCTCGAAAGATCCGCCAGCAACGTGATCAACGGCCAGTGGTGAGTTTCGTGCCCACATATCTGCCTCACTGCTAGCAGCACCGCCAGCGTCGACGCTTTCAACATTGACAAAGTCACTATCAGCCTCAGGAATGTCATCATCTCCCATATCCCAGCCAGCAGCATCTTCATCGTCATCATCGATCAATGTGCCGTTACGCTTGGCGGCCGAGTCATCTTCCATAGCGTCCTCAAAGCCTGTATTGGCGGTAGCAGGCTCATCCTCCAGGGAAAGACCTTCAACCTGGCCAAGCAGGGCCTTCTCAAAGAAGGACTGCGAGGTAGCTTTGGTAGGCCAAGAAGACTCGAAAGTATGCACAACAGGCTCACGGACAGACAAGGGCTCTCCAAGTGTAGGCAAGGTGAGGTCCTCTTCGGTCAAGCCGGTGGCCTCCAGGATGGACTGACATTCCTCCTCCAGACCATGAGACTTGGCAGTCATATAGGCAAGGGGGTCTAAGATTTTGTTAGTTAAGCGTTCCTTAAAATCGACTTGGCTTGAAACTTACAAAGATCAATCTCCTTGAACGTTTGGATACGGTCCTCAACCTCTCCAAGGTATAGTGCGTTCTGGAACCGCGAGGTAAAATCACCACGGTGCTCGGCAATCTTAGCCATGCGAGCAAGCCTAGATTGGTTACCAGTAGCGAGGTATAAAAAGGAGAGCTTATCGAATTGTTTGAGTTTTTGGTAGCACATCTCGACAACCTTATGGTTACCGTGTGCCAATGCTTCTGTGCTCAAACGGGTCCAGAACTTGGGCTTGTCAAGTTCCTTGGCCATCTCAACAGCAACATCTAGGTTGCCGCATTCGATAGCTAGGTCAAATCGAGTGGTGGGGTCCTGAACGAACTGGAGAGCAATTTCAGGGTACCCCTTCTTTTGAAGATATGAGATAATCGATTGACCAACGAGACTGGAGTTTCGGATGATGTGAAGCATTTCCTCGTAGTTGCGTTTGACAAGGGCCAACTTGAACCGGTATTCCGTGGGATCAACCTGAAGGATACGGGGCTTGGCAGCTCTATCAAGGCAGTAGACGTTACGGCCCTTAACCTTAACCAGGTACACAGTCTGGTCAAGGGTTCGGACGATACCGTTATCACCATTGAGCAGAGTATACTTGACATGGTTAAGGGTGGAGTAGAGCAGAACGCCAGCATCATCCCAGGTGGCACTCTTGATACGAATGGTCTCATGAAGAGTACTGACCTGCTCGAGGGTCTTGGATACAATTGTGACGTTGTGCTTGCTTAGAAGAGCAGCGTAGAGACCATCGTTGGACCAAACAACATACTTGACACCATTGACAGCGAGCTCAGCAGTACTTTTCTTCTGCTGGATGTCGTAGAGGTGGACGGAAGTAGGAGCAATTATTAAAAGGTTGCCTGTACCTCCAAAATAGATATCGGTAGTTCCGGTGGGGGGCTTGAAGGATCGGGTAGTGTTGTTGGAAAGATCCTTGATATCAATAGTCTGATTGGCGGTGTTGAGAACGGCAAATCGGTTACGGGCAACGAAAATGGCAGAGCTTCCAGGACCACGCTTAGACTCAGCAGGCTCGATAGCGCCAGAGCCATCCTTGGGAAGGTTAACCAGCTCATAAGATCCGCCGTCAGCAGGTGAGGTAACGAGAATAGATCGTTCTGCAGGGTTGAAGGACAGTGTCCGGGGTGCTACCCAGGCGCTACCAAGCTTCTTGAGCGACAGGAGCGTAGGGCTCTCGATGTTCCTCTGGAAGTCATAAGACTTGACGTGCTTCTCCTTGGTGACGTAGAAGAGTAGGTTCTGATGAACGGCTGAGGCAGGGCGCTCTCGCTCTAACTTGAATACCATCACACCATTATCGTGACCAGCAGCAAACAAATTGATCTCAGGATGCGCCGCAATGACCCAGAAGCGATCATTCTCTCTCTTAAAAGACTGAACAGCGGTTCGCTTATTCAGGTCCCATACACGGATGGTCTTATCCTCTCCAGCAGATAGGATCAAGTCCTGATGAGGGTGAAACAGACATCCGGACGCATTCTGGAAGTGCCCACGGCACGTATCGACTTCCCAAGCCTTGGTCTCGCTCATGCGCCACAGCTTCACTAAGCGATCATCGCCAGCGCTAACAATGAGGGGCATGGTGGGATGGAAAGCGACCCAGTTGACGCCACGGTCGTGACCTTCGAGAACAAACTTGACGACAGCATCAGTGTTTCCAAACATATCGGTCTGGTTCTGGTTGGCACGCGCCATTTGATCTTCGAAGGACATCGAGGTAGGGGCGGAGTGCTTCTTTCGGAGACCGGAAATGTCCCAAACACGAACGGACTGATCGAGCGACGCAGAGACGACGAGGTCTTCCTTGGGGTGGAATTGGGCGCACATGGCATAGTGGTTGTGGCCAGTCATGGTGCAAACTAGGGACAAGTCAGCATTATCGGCTATTAGACCAAGGCAGCAATCTTGACCTACTCAAGGAGCGGTTCTGCCAGTTCCATATCCGGATGGTCTGGTCATCGGATGCTGACAGAATCCAGGGAAGCTCGTGATGGAAGAAGACGGTTCGGACGTAGTCGAGATGGCCGTTAAGGGTGAAGAGACATCGTCGAGTCTGGTAAGACCAGACTTTGATCTTATAGTCGTCACCGCCAGAGACGAAAAGCGGCTGTGTCTTGTGAAAGTCGACACCACGGACAGGACCATCGTGCTCCTCGAAGCGGTCAATCAGAGTTCCCATTCGATAATCCCAGAGCTGAATGGTAGAAGAGTGTAGCGACACCAGGATCCATGGTCTGGATACAACTTGTCAGCTATAAAGCTTGCGATGCGGCTCAGCGACGTTGGACAACGAACCTCTTTGGGTGAAAGGCAATGCCTTTAGCTCGCGAGGACTTGGACTCGAACTGTGCGAAGGAGAGTGTCAGTAATCACAAGCAAGCAAAGCAAAGCAAAGCAATTGCATCGCAATCTACCTTGGTCAACATTCCCGGGGAGGACTGCATATTGGCGGGGATTTGAAGCCGCAGCTTCGAGCATTAAGGGGTGGAACAATTCAAGGCGCCCAGAAGCGGATTATAGAATGCAGCTATTGGGCTTGCGTGTAGCTTGATCGCGAGATTTGGGTGCGAGCTGACCACCACAGCGCGGGCTTGTCGAAGTATATGTGAGGTCAGAGTGAAAGGGAGACGTAAGTTAGTTGAGTTGAATGCTGGCCAACGAAGCGAACTCCCAAGGTAGGCTTAGGCTTGAGCAATTGAACACGATGCTCAATTGTGGGCTATCACACCGGCCAGGGGAGTGAGTGTAGGTGTAAAGCCACAGTAATGGAACGCAACATTGTTCCCCCGAATGGAGGGGCTACATGGAGTAGGACAGGTGCAAGAGGGTAAGAAAACTGGGGACATGCTCCCTGAATGTGGCTGAAGAGTGCCCGAAGATGCAGGGGTTATCGTTTCTGCCACGTAAGGAAAGACGGTCGAGGGATGAGCTTCTCCTGTCGGGTACTAAACCCAATCCAGCCGGCAGCTAGCTTCAGGGTCTCAGTGACGCTGTTCGACTCCTAGACTTACCTAGAAAGCTACCTACCTACCTAAACCATTCTTTGTCTTTGACTTACAACGGAGTTGATGCCTGGTAATTGAGAGTCTGCCGCACGTAGAAAACATCTTGAGCGTGCTTGGGTTTGTTGAAGACGCCCAAGACCAGAATTGTGCCGCCATTGCGTGCCGAATTCTACGGCGTCGCTATCTTAACCAAGCTTTCTTTGGAGAGCTGTCCTCTGCCCCTCCATCGCGAGGATCCAGCTTTTCACTTGCTATATGCAACGATTCGCGTAGATTGCAAGCAAATATGCCTTGCCTTTCTCAATGCCTGGCTGTGGCCCTGGTGGCCGCTACAGCTTCTTTGGCATCCCCGTCAGTCAACGTGGGAATGAACGCAGCGTTCCCTCGTGCTCCATATTTGCTTGAACTTCTGTAAGCTTATACTATTTCTGGTGAGCTACCTATGATGTTGCTTCTGACCTTTAACAGAGAAACTGCCGCTGGTGAAAATTCAACAGCATACTTCCCTCTACTTGACAAGATTGCTGGTGGTCACTTTGAATCAGCCAATTCAGATGCAGAGCTCTACGACCGTTTCCTCAAGGTCCTTCAGCAAGACGGGCACGTCACTAAACCAGACGCCCTCTCAACTTTCAAGCTTGCTCTTTCACTACGTGCTGCCGCACCACGAATAGAAGCACATTACCAATACTATACTACAGCTGTCGATTCAGTATCCAAAGGAGACACCAACGAGGATTGCTCGACATGGGCCTTGATTGACAGCAAGAAATACTGCTCAGAAACTCTCGATAAAGCCGTGGAAGGTGATTTCTCCACAAGGTAAGCTTGTTTCGGTTGCTTTGGACACCACGACCCTAACCCGTGAATAGGCAAGCCAACTTATTGCCGTTTGATCGAGTCCTAGGGCTTGGAAAAGATGCCATTCTCTACGCGGATCCAACATCTGCCTCTTTCGGCCCTTTCCACGTTGCGCTCTCCAAAGCTGCCAAGCAGGGAGATATGTCATATAGACTGCGATATCGCCGGAGCGTAGGGGCTCCTAATACTCCTTTGTCTGTGAGCGGCTATGGTGTGAAGCTGGACCTAAAGAGAACTGATTACATCGTTATTGATGATCGTGAAGCCAGCCAGGAAGGCAAACAGAAGCCTGCCACAGCCGACGTCGATCTTGACACAAGTGAAAATGTTACTGATTTAAAGCCTCTTTCAGCTTCCGAGCTAGCATCTTTAGGCCTAAAGACTGCTTCGTTCATTCTAAATAGTGAAAATCCTCTCGATGCTTTGGTCAAATCGACCCAGGATTTCCCCAAGTTCTCAGCTTCGATTGCCACTCTTGAAGTCGCAAAGGAGTTTGCTGCAGAGCAGGAGAAAAATGTTGCTGCCGGTATTCCCAGTGGCATCAACTTTCTCTGGATGAACGGTGTTCAACTTATTGAGCGCCAAATTGAGCCATTTACGCTCATTGAGATGATTCGTCGTGAACGCAAACTGATCGATGGGGTTCGTGATCTTGGTTTCAATGGCCAACAAGCTAATTCACTTCTTGGACATTCTGAAGTTGCCAGCTCCAAGGCTGAAGATGAACCGCCCAGGTTCGACTGGACAGATCGATTAGAGGAGGGCAAAGCACTCTTGTGGTTGAATGACCTCGAGAAGGACGCTCGATACCAGAAGCTCCCAAGCGATTTGACAGCAGTATGTAAGAAGATTACCTCTTGAGATCATACCACTAACGACCTCATAGCTCCTTCAGCGTACATATCCTGGACAACTTCCGCAGGTGGCTCTTAACCTCTTCCACATTGTGGCACCAGTTGACTTCACCAATATTGAGGATGGACGAGCATTTGGTCAACTAGCCCAGTTCATGCAACGCGGTGTCACCTTGAGGTTCGGCATACTTCCCTTGGCCACTACGCCTGCTTCTGCTGCTCAGGCCAAGGTCGTTTATCATTTGATGGAAACATATGGATTCGAGTCCCTCATTACTTATCTCCAAGAGAGTGAAGAGGGGCCAGAGGGTGCGGCAAACAAGAAGGCTTTCATCAGGGCTATTGATGGACGAGAAACACTACCAGGAGCCACCAAAATGACATTGGCCGAGATTCTCGAAGCCGATACTTATAAGCAGAAGGTAGAAGCAAGCAAGGCTTGGGCTAGCCGACTCAATGCTGACACTGCCGTGCGTCCTATCTTTGTAAATGGCTTGGCTATTTCACGTGAGAAGTCGTGGGTTCAGGCGATGGGCCAGCGATTAACCGAGGATCAACAGGCAATCCAAAAGGCTGTGTACTTTGGACAAATTGAAGAGGGGACGCCTGTTTCGGATCTCTTCCTCCGTGACGCTCTTTCCAAGCGCAACACATACATCTTTCCTGACGATGAGAAGGCCCTTCGCGTTGTTGATGTCAACAAGCTTCATAAGGACTTTGCGGGACTGTTCAGCAACATTGCCGTCCTTCCCTCAAACTCGAAGGCTTCCAAAGAAAGCTGGGCTGTGCTCACTTTCGTCGCCGACCTTGCAACCGGTGACGGACAAGACCTTCTTCTTGCTGTCCTTGAATTCAAACGAAAGAATCCTGGCGTTCGGCTCGACCTTGTTCACAACCCGCCGTCATCCGCAGAGGCTCATGCCATCAATGGTGCCTTCAAGCTCAACGAAGGCAAGCTTGCTGAGATGAAGAGTAAGGATGATCTGAAAGCCATTCTTGAGGCGTCTTGGACAGCTGAAGATGATGGCCTTGGCACTGCGCTTGCCGACTTCCTCTCTGCTTCAAACATTCTTCCTGGTACAAAGGGACTACTCCTCAACGGCCGAGTCGTCGGTCCCCTGCCATCCCATGTGTCTTTCAATGAGGACGACTTGCAGCAGCTATTGGAATTTGAGCAGCGAAATAGGATACTTCCTGTTTATGCTGCGATTAAGGACCTTGGCTTCGAAGATAAGCTTTCGGATCCCATTGCAGCCGCCAAGCTCACCTCGATCACGGCACTCTCTACTATTTCTGATCTCCCTCAAGGCATCTTCGAGTCGGCCCCGTCCATTCGAAGCTCCATGTACAACACTTGGAACTCTACTCATAGCGCTATTGAAGTCGGCAACCCCGAAACTGCAAGTGTTCACATCGCTGGTCTCCTGAATCCTACCAGTGAACAAGGTCAGAGATGGGCACCCATCCTCAAGGTCTTGTCTGAGCTCGATGGAGTGTATCTGAAGCTTTTTATGAACCCGAAGGAAGTAGTCGGAGAACTCCCCATCACGCGATTCTTCCGTTACGTACTTGACTCAAAGCCTTCTTTTGATCAGGCTGGCCATGTTCAGAACCCTAAGGCGACTTTCAAAGGCCTTCCCTCTGAAGCTCTGTTAACAGCAGGCATGGATGTACCTCCTGCTTGGCTAGTGGCTGCTAAAGAGTCTGTACAGGATCTGGACAACATCAAGCTGAGCTCTGTAAAAGCTGACATCGATGTGATTTATGAGCTGGAGAATATTTTGATTGAAGGTCACTCCAGAGATGGCAAGCGAGGTGCACCAAGAGGTGCGCAATTGACCCTAGCCACGGAAAAGGATCCCCTTATCACAGATACCATAGTCATGGCCAATCTGGGCTACTTCCAATTTAAGGCAAACCCTGGTTTTTACAATATTCAACTCAAGCAAGGCCGAACGTCGAAAATCTTCACCATCGAGAGTGTCGGTGCTCACGGATATGCTCCTGTTCCCGGAGACGAAGGCACGGAAATCGCCCTCATGGACTTCAAGGGTACGACCCTGTATCCTCGTCTCAACCGCAAGCCAGGAATGGAAGACGTCGATGTACTGGAATCTCCAGACAGCGAAGACAGCGGAATTGTTGCCAAGGGCCTCAAGTTTGCCGAAAGTCTTCTCGGAGGGGCCAAGTCGCCCAAAGAGATTTCGGCCGAAAAACATGCTGAAATCAACATATTCAGTGTTGCCAGTGGTCACTTGTACGAGCGCATGCTCAATATCATGATGGTATCGGTCATGCGCACCACCAAGCACACCGTCAAGTTCTGGTTCATTGAGCAGTTCTTGTCTCCCTCGTTCAAGGAATTTATTCCTCATATGGCTGCTGAGTATGGTTTCAAGTACGAGATGGTTACTTACAAGTGGCCTCATTGGCTTCGCCAACAAAAAGAGAAGCAGCGCGAGATTTGGGGGTACAAGATCCTGTTCCTTGATGTATTGTTTCCGCTTTCCCTGGACAAGGTAATCTTTGTCGATGCTGATCAAATCGTCCGCACTGATATGATTGACCTTGTGAACCATGACCTAGAAGGTGCTCCATACGGTTTCACACCCATGTGCGACTCGCGCACTGAAATGGAAGGCTTCAGATTCTGGAAACAGGGCTACTGGGCGAACTATCTTCGCGGGCTGCCGTACCATATCTCAGCCCTCTACGTTGTTGACCTTAACCGGTTCCGCCAGCTGGCAGCAGGAGACCGCCTTCGACAGCAGTACCACGCACTCTCAGCTGACCCTAATAGCTTGTCCAACCTAGACCAGGACCTGCCAAACAACATGCAATTCACAATTCCAATCCACAGTCTTCCTCAAGAGTGGCTCTGGTGTGAGACGTGGTGCAGCGACGAGAGTCTGGCCCAGGCGCGTACCATTGACTTGTGTAACAATCCGCAGACAAAGGAGCCCAAACTCGATCGCGCCAGAAGGCAAGTCCCAGAATGGTCTGTCTACGATGATGAGATTGCGGCGCTGAATCGTCGACGCAAGGTTGTTGGAGATATGAGTGAGAAGAACTCGAAGAGCAGGACGATGGAGGAGGAAGTGCATACAAAGGACGAGCTTTGAGGAAATCTTAGCTTATGCCCAATTTGACTTGGGTAAATTTAGAATTGCACATATATCGATAGATCTGATCTATGCGTAACCTTTCTAGAGTCATTCAGTTATTCCACATCTTCAGCCACCAAACCTCTGATGCCGCCTCAAGTCTTGACTCAAAAGGCTCTGTAGTAGCCAATAGAAGTATCGCCAGTAACAGTCTTTGGCACAGTAACAATCTCAACTTTTTGATTGCTGCTGCATCTCAAGACCAAAGTCTCACATTGCACGCAGTGTCTTTATCTTGTCGAGGCAGCCACATTTCAAGTACAAGCCTTATCAGCAGCGAAGCCACCTACGTCAGCCCATCATCTGTCTTTTGTGGTGGTTGTACCCTCAAGTCAGAAGATTGCACATCACATGCCACTGATGACATGTTGCCTCTCGCTCATTCCCAAAAGATACAAGTTTGCCAGTCCAGGTACTTCGCGAAAGTAATGGTGTTGTTGGCACTCTAGGGTAGGTACTTAGGTATAAACCAAAGGGGCTATATGGGTTTGAGGTTCTAGTAATGCTAGGACTCATGTATTCTAGATTCCTCTAGATTGATGCCCATTAGCCTTCACCACTAAACAGGGGCTTGGGAGTCGGATTATTACCATGGGTAAACCTTCTCACTAGCCCCCCCCCCCCTACTTGGGCAGTGTGGCCGAGCTGCACATCGACGTGTCATCACATCAAAGATGCATATCCAAATTGTCATATCTGTTCCTTACTTTAGACCATGCTTCGCCTCGCTATTGCTGTAGTACGTATATGTACGCAAAAGTCCTCCCTAAATACAACTAACACCAATGTACAAAGCCACATGCCCCTTACATGCTCCTGACAATGCGTACCCTGCCGTGCTAAACATGGAACCGTGCTAGCATTCGAATAAACCCAGCCCGCCCGCTATGTTGAGTAGAAGCATGAAGACCAGAGCCGGGCCACCCGGCCCATGGACGTCGTCGATAAGTGCAGAATCTGTATCAGGGGCCAAGGCCAGGAAGATCTATCCAAGTCGTATTCATGCCATCCCATTCCTTAACGCCTCGTGTATGTTGTGGTAGGTATATCGTGTCTATTCCCAATTCCAAAGTCCCGGAGCCTTGTACACCACTGAGAAGTTACTTCTCTCCCAAATAAACAAAAGCAGACAATCTCGTTATGCTAAGTGCCATCATGTGAGCCCCAGGTCACGGGTGTCACAAATGTTTTGTTAAATCCATGAGCCCCAGGTCTGAAATAGAGGCCAGCATGAAAAAAGAAAAGTGACGGGTATCACAAATGCCGCTCAATCCAGGCACCACGCTCCGTAGATCCTTTACCGAGTTGCAGCATCGAGGATCGAAAACATCAAGAGAAGGAAATGCATTATGCTGGTTGTTCAAGGCTGACTCGTCTCGCGTTCTTCTCGGATCGAAGCCATCGACGAGGCCTGGCCGACGCCCAACATGGATGAATGGCTTAGCGGTGGCATTCCGGCCGATGATTTGACCCCTGTCGCTGAAGGGGCACCGCTGGGTGCTGATGTTCCATTTTCTATCTTTTGCTTCGTGAGTTGGGCTGGGTTTATGCCGTTCTCACCGTTGGGTGTTTGCGCTTTGGAGTTGTCTGCGGACAGTTCTTTATGCAGTGGCGACGAGGGAGAGTTGGACTTTTTGCTTCGAGCATCACCATTTGCTGTATTAGCCCCGCGAGAAGAATTGCGTGGAGAAACCCGACCAGTCTGATAAAAATGTTAATAAATATCACAATTGATAGAAGATAGAAGAGGCGTACTTGTTTGGCCCACCGAAGACCACAGCTGTTACAAAGATCCCTTTGACCACTGGGTCCTCTTCGCCATTCGGGCGTGTTTCTTGTGTGGCAGTTGGCGCAGTCTCGCACCACATTGCCAACGCCCTTTCTTCGCTTTCGTTTTTTCTTGCTGGACAGCAGGCCGCCAAGTTCCTCAGCAAGAATACGGTTAACCTTTTCCATCTGCCGCAACTCAAATTGCCAGCTAGAGCATTTCGTTGTTCTCAATTCATCAAAAATGTTGTCCTCTGAGGCCAAAGCAGCGTCTTGGCTACCGGGGGCTAACGCACCGCCGGCAGGCTGTGAAATATGACCCGTGGCGTGGTTTTCGGTGCCGTTACTGGATCTCGGGGTTGCGGCGAGAGACCTGGAACCGGTGCTAGCGGGGGCCAGGTTACGTGATGATGCCTTGAGAAGCTTTGTCTGGGCAAGCAAGAACGATGGCTTTTGGCCCTCAGAGGCGTCACCCGGGTACAGAGTCGTCTGGGCTTGCAACACTTGGCCCCTTCGGTTCTGGACCTCGTGTTTGCATGTGACAATTTTTCCTCGCCTGGCTTTTTCCAACGTTCGCCCAAACTCGGGACGTGATTCTTTTCGCATGAGATCCTGTATACTGGTTCCCACCAGGCTATCAGGCTGGAGGTCGAGGAGAGATCGGATATTCGAAGAGACATATAAGAACAGGCCCGATGTCGAGAGTTTCGTCCAGAGTTCGCTGTCACCAATACCACCATTCGCTTCAAGATTGCGGCGACTTAGAGCAAACACCGGTCGCTTGCGGCCTACCAAAATGATGCACTTTCGACCCTTTCCTTGTTCGACAAACAGTGAACCGTGGCTTTCGAACCAAGTGTAACCACTGTGCTTTCTGCGTATTCGGAACACAATGTTGACAGGGTTTCCGGTTGTTGTGTCCTTCAGCTCGCGTGTAACAGGAACAATATCAGATGGATGGCATACTGTTGAAAGTGAGTTGCCAACCAAATCCGCAGCCTCATATTCTAGGACCTTCTTGCAAGACGGAGAGAGATATAGAAAGAGGCCTTTGAGCGAGAGAACGTGAACCACGTCGTCGGTATTCTCGAGGAGCATCTTATCCCATGATTGCTTGTGCCAATCAGAGGTGAGACCCTTGGGGCTGAACTGCTGTAACAGGGTGGAGACATCGTCAACGCCTAACGTCTGGCCGTTATCGGGCTCCCAGTGACTGGATTGCGGTGGTGTCCAGATGTATTGGCCAATGTCGCTGTGTTTGTAGTTCACCTTCACACCACCGAGGTCTTGATTCGATGCGATCGCGTCCGGGCATTCAACGAGGTCGATCTGGAAGCCAATAAAGTATCTGATTTCATCAGTATCCCACGGGATGGGGATCATGGTAAGAAGGTTGAGGAAAGGCTTTCCACCCTTTCGATAGTTGATAAGACTCTGTTGAACCTCCCTGCCTTCGTGAACCATCTTCTTCAAGTTGTAGACGGCTCCATCATCAACGAACTCTCGCTTGGAGCCCGCTTCGACTTTGCCATCTGGGGCCTGCAGAAAGCGGCAGTTCTGGCCGACAATCTCATGACGACTATAACCAGTGAGGTTTTGGAAGTTGTCGGAAACGTATATAATAGGGCAATCGTTCATGGAGACATCGCAGACGACAAAGGCGCAGGACATGTCCACAGCGCCAAGTTGTATGCGCGGGTTCTTACGGGTAGCGACTAACCACAAAGCTTTAAGCATATCAAACCCACTCTTCGAGTATATCGTCTTTTCCTTTGAGTCCCTCGGGGCATCGCCGGTTGATGGAGTCGTTGCAACTGAAGTGCTGGTCGGATGAGTAACGGTTGAAGAAGACATGGCTCCGTGTGAGTGTTGCTGTGGAGGTGAAACAACAGAGCCGGAGGCAGTTGAGACTTGGCGAGAAAGTGCAGGTAAGTTTTGGTTGTTATCTCCAGCATTAATGTTATTGAAAGCCGGATGGTTCATCATACTGTCGCCCGAATCCTCTATGGTATCCATGGCGTTGTTGGTAGGAGCAGGGATCGGGGTCGTCGTGGGAGGGTTGGTTTGGTTCATATTCATGGAGCCGGCATCAGGAGAAAGATCCATGGAGAAGTCGTTACCAACCTGAACTTGAGGGGTCAGTTGGCCTTGTGGAAACTGGCCCATGGACGGTGAGTAAAGGTTCATCGGTGAAGCGTTGCCGGCCATCTGTGCTCCAACGCTCATGCTTGCAAAGGTAGAGGGCATCATAGAACTCATCATATCAGGGGATATGGCCGAATACTCATTAGGGTCGGATGTCATATAATTGCCCATTTGGTCCATACCGATGGAGGTATTAATGGTGGGAAACCCCCCTCCCATGGGTGGTTGGTTAAATTGGTACGAGTTGAGGTCGGCGTTATCGGTTCCAAAGGTGATCACGTCACCGTTACCGACTGAAGACATCCGCCTTTGCCCTTGCTGCTGCTGCTGATTCATCTGGAACTGACCCATAGGGTTAGTAAAGGCTTGGGGCATGCTCTGTCGGCGGTATAGCTTGTCTTGGTTATCGCGCACAATATCATCGAGGGAATCTCCTCCTTGATAGAAGTTTGGATCATTCATATTGTGCTGCATGTGGTTCTGCTGGTTCTGCTGCATTCGAGGTTGTTGGAACTGCTGAGATGGTTGCTGCTGCTGCTGCTGCTGCTGCTGATGGGGAGAGTAGTAGCCATCCATAGCGACAGCATCTGGCTGGACGGCCTAGCCAGGCGCTCGAGGGAAGTGGTGAGCGGGCGTTGTCCCGTATGTATAGCGCGAAGTCTGACAGTTGGTGTCCTGGTTCGACTACCGAGGCGTCGGAAAGGTTGGCGGCCTGAGAAGACCCTAGCTGCAGCGGAAAGAAAAGGCGAAGACTGGTGACAAACGCAACAGTATGACGAGATGAGAGAAGTCGCAATGCGATAGAACCGTGGCGGGTCAAGATGGGTTATGTCAAGTCGAGTCGGGTCGAGTCGATGGTTTAACGTGATAAATCAGGCCGGAGAGATCAAGCGACCGAGCGAAAAAGAGAGGGACAGGGTATGGATAATCGCAGATGGCAAATGCGCGGGGGTGGGTATTTCGTGCTTGGTCGAATTTGTACTGTTCGGGATTGGACTGTGGCTCAAAAGTCGCGGCGATGGAAAGGTCGGAAATGTGGGGAATTTACGATCAGGAGGAGAGGCATGAGAAAAGCAGATTCTACGCTCGAGGCTGGATCGCGTCAACGTCGAGGGGGGAGGATTCGCTATGTCGTTTGAAGGGGAAAACGAGAGGGATGCAGAAGTAGAGGACGGTATGGTAGTATGGTCGAAGAAGAATGGGAATGCGTGAGAAGCAGATGCCCTGGGCTGGGCTGGGCTGGGCCGGGCTGCTTCCAGTTGGGTGTGTGTGGGTGGGGGAAAGTATGTACCTACTGTCCATCACCTTGTCTTGCCTTACCTTCCACGCCATGCCATGCCACGCCTACCTACCTGGGAGCTAGGCTAGGCAAAGAGCAGGCAGTCAAAGGTGGGATTGGATTGGATTGGATTGGATGGATGGGTCCAATGGATCATGGTGTGGCTAGTGTGAGGTGGGAAGCAAGACAGGCCGAAGGACAACGGACTACCTTACTAACGTTATGGGCTCCTGGTGCTAATGGAAGCCGGAGATTGAGGACTACGAGCTTCCATGAGAGAGAAACTGGTGACTGTCGCTTTCTGCGGCTCAGTCGAACCCTTTCAAGATCCCCGTTTGCGGGTGCTGCATATAAGAAGCAAAGTCGGAACCTGGTGCACAACTCAAGGTGAGATATCCTTTAGATAAGGTAAGGTAGATTAGTACTTCCAAGACAAGTACAGGAGTAGGTATCTATCTCAAGACTTCCAATTGCCTTAGGTAGCCTGCCGAGGGGAGCGCACAGCACTGTACTCCGTACTTGTACTGCACTTACTGTATGTATGTACCGTGCAGAGTACAGGGCTCATGCATACCTACCTAAGGTAGGTAGGTGTTAGGGTGTGGGGTGAGGAGGAGGAACTTGAACTTGCTCGGCGCCAGGAGTAACTCCGGTGCAAGAGGCTTGCGCATTGCCCAATAGAGGCTAGGCTCGAGTGAGAGCCGGGCATGATTTGATATCAATCAGATGGGTGATTCTGGGCAAATCATAGCATTACAATAACGTTGGATATTTAACATAAGCCGATAGAAAACCGTATTAATAGAAGGTTATGCCTTGATCTCACTACCAGTATAACTTCAAAACATTTCCCCAACAATGAAAGACGTTGCTACCTTACCTTGTCCATCGGGCTTAAAACCTCGGGGCCTTTTGGGCTGGGACGGAAAGACCCTGCCTGTGCCTCGCTTCTGTCCGGGCTGCACAATAATTTATCCTTTCTTTGTACATGCCCTGTGCCTGTCAAGTCCAGAGATCATCTCCATTTTGGGAAATGTCCAGTTTTTGCATTGGAACACACAGTCAATTGAAATCACTATCGAGATCTGAAATCCAATATGTACCAAAAATGCACGTTTCTCACCAAAAGAAAAAGGGAAAAGCAAAAGTCGTGTAAGCAAGTCCCTAAATATGTAATAAATACCCTGCATGAGAATGTCTCGAATTCGCTAGCACACCCGCGGTTCCTTGCAGGCCAGAAAAAAGTAAGACCAAAGTGCGAGCAAGCATTCATCACACATTCAAATGGAGGGTAGGTATAACTACTTATACAGTGTTCAATATTTAACACGCCCCCCTCCCTGTGGCTTTGCTTTCACCTCATGGTACCCGTCAACCCTGTCGCCATCATCATTAACTTTGTTTCAAGTGCCAATGCTCTCCAGTCTGTCTTTCTGAGATGGCATTTGCGCTCTGGTGATGGCGACAGAGTTAAGTAACCTTCATCACTCTGAATAGGTACCGAAGTTGGGCAGTACATTGACTCAATTCGCCCTGCTTGTCGTACTATTGCGAATCGTGGCTGAATCAATCAATACTTACTTGGCAAGCCAGAGACAAATACCAGAGTATCGCCGATATCAAGGAAGGGCCCCAACGATCCTGCATGCGAGTAAAGACATCCATTCCATATCTCCCCTAGCCCATCTAATCATTCAGTCATGGGAGGGAAACCGGTGTGGTTATTTGATTCATAATTCCGTACGCTACAAAACTCGTCATCTATATATATATGACAGACAGACCAACCAACCAACCGACTGACTGTTGGACTGTCTTGCCGCTGCCGACCAAAACCCTCGCGACGAGGTACTAACCAGTTATCAATAACCTAACTCGTAAACTCTAATGATTTTGTAATAAAAAAAAGGCGCCATGCGGTCTTGAGGATATAGACTGCCTAAACAAAATGCCCTCTCATTTTTACACCGACGCCTAGGACCGTCGTCCTCTGTTTCTCTTCTTCCATGTTCGGGACATGGCATTTCTTGGACGTTGATTCGAACCCGATCCACTCCGCCCGAATGAAGTACATTTCCACATCACGTTGATGCCACAATTGCTTTGTGGATTCGCCCGTTGGAGCTGCCTGCCCCCTAAACGGGTTCCAGGCCCATGGATGGCATCTTATAGCGTTCATCATCTAAAGACGCCGCTACATCTCTCCAGAGATGGCCTATAAGGCCATCTCGACACCCGGCGACACTCGGCTGGGTGATATGAACCAGTCTACCGTCATTTGACTTCCGAAAGGGTGGCAAGACTCAGCCCATCTGCGAGCTTCCTCCTAGTTGAAGAATCCCATGATGGTTCGCTGTGCCTCAGGAGAAAATTGCTGCAGAAGAGGCGTAGGGTCAACGCCGGTCGATGTCAGGAACCCCTTAGTTGCTAATGCTACCCGGTTGGCAGTCTGTCCCACGAGGGTCTCTGCCTCGAGAGCCTGGGCGATAAACACAAAGACTTTGCCCGCTTGGTTCGCCACAGCTGGATGTCGTCTACAAGTTCAACGCGTTAGCATGAGCACACCAACATACTGGTGGTACGTTGAGGGCGGGGAGTACTTACTGGTCAATCAGCTCCGCAAGATATGCATAAGCATACGGTGCCGCTTCTTCATCGTTGGTCACGGGTAGAGTCTCTACCCATTGCGTGATCACGGTTTGCATGTCTCCCACTGTGCTTGCATTGTAGTGGAGAATCTTGGCGATAGCTGCACATGCATTCTCAGTCGCGTAGACATTGTCCTCATTACGGGCGTCAGGAACCTGAGTGACCTGGAACAAGAAGGGGACTGAGCCTCCCAAGAACTGCGCCCACGGTGCTCCACCTCGGTGCGCCGCAACTCCGATGCCGTAAGCTGCCGCCTGGCGAATAGCCGGCGAAGCATCACGGCAGCCATCGATGAGCGGTTGGGTGATGTAGTTGGCATATCGTGTGCTCTCGGCGCCGCAGTACTCAAGGACATCATCCATGATACAGAGTCCCCACTGGCGTTGAGTGGGATCGTTTGAGGTAAGGAAGCCCTCATATGTGGGCATCAATCGCTCCCAGGCAGGCAAGAACGCAGCACCGTGGTTCTTGAAAATAGCATGGAAAGCCTTGTTCATATCCGAAAGCAGGGTCTGATCATCCTCGATAGCCATCAGAGTATCCTCGGCCTCATCTTCCACGTCCTCGGCAGTGGCTCCCTCCTTATCTTCAAGGCGTTGGGCGACGCGGTCCTTGTAGTCCTCAATAGCAGAATGTACCGAGTCGATGAATCGGCTGAGGTGGTCTGCAGAAAGACAGTCTTTTCCAATTACCTCAACAGATTCATAGAAGCATTGGTACATCTCAGCAAGTGTGTCGATGGCAGGCTCAGCAGTCAAGACCTCGAGGAGCTTGTCGACAGTCGCATTCCACAGACCACGGAGCTCGTTGGACTGAGGGCCGTAGGCTTTCTTGTAAGAGCTCAACAGTTGAGGAACAAGCTTGGCAGAGATATATCGAACAGGATCATGGAAGAAGAACGCAAGGCCAGGCAAAGCGATCTTCTCCATGATCTCCGCTACATAGGGAGCAAAAGAAGCCTCAAGGACTTGGGCGTAGACGACCAGGAGCTCAATGGCCATGTGCTTGTCATCCATGGTACTTGTCTTGATACCAATCATCTTACCCTTGAGGGGAACAAGTTCCCATCCCTCCTCATTCTGCATCTGCTCAACCTGGTCATCATCGTCCAGCAGTTGAATATCAGCCTTGGCAACAGCAAGCTCCAGCAGAGGAGGCATGACGTTGTGAAGAAATGGAAGGAAGTCGGAACCGAGAACACGACACATGCGGCCCCAGCAGTGCATGAGGTATTGAGCTTGAGGATCGTCTGCATCAGTAATGTTTGCCTGGATGTTGGCCAGAAGGTTGACAAGAGTCATAGCATCCTGGCCAAGACGCTCTTTTCCAACTGCCAGGGCGATCAATGTGGCGCACTCCATAGCCTTGGCACGCAGAAGTCGGTACTCCTTCTCGCTCTGGTTCTGGAGAACATTAACAAGAAGAGGCATGAGGGTATCGTAGTATTTCGAGAAGGCAGCTTCGGCGGCGTCGGCGATGGTGGCGATTGTAGAGAGAGCTTGCTCTTGGACGTAGCGTTTTTCATTCTGAAGAAGCTGGAAAAGATGCGAGAGCAGCTCGTCCAGATATGGCTCCAGAGTGGCCTTCTCGGCCTCCTCACAGAAGTTAACAAGAGCTGCTGCTGCGTGGGACTTGACACGGCCCTCGGGCGAGTCGAGGACAGGAATGATTGCCTTGAGAACTCGGTCGTAGTAGTCGGTCTGCATCTTAGGGGCAAAATCAGTGCTCATCTGACCAAGAGCATTGCAGCCAGCCCATCGAACTCGAGGATGAGGATCTCGGAGAGCGGGAACCACTAGATCTAGCACTTGGCTAAGCTCTCCAATCATCAGATCACGGCAGCCCTCGGAGATGGCAGAGATTGCCATCAGAGCAGCATGTCGATCCCTCCAAGCCATGGAAGTCATCATACGAGGAAGCCAGTTGAAAGTAGGGGCCAGAATGGTCTGTCCCCCAAGCTTGTTCGCAAGTCGGTCCATGGTTTGCTCGCCAGCAACGTGGTTCTGGTCACTCTCGTCCTGGTCAAACTGTAGGGTGAGTTAGTTACATGAATTATTTGTCTCCATTCTGAAAACTCACGTCGTCAGATGCCATCCATTCGGAAGCATCATCGTCATCCTCGCCTAGATCCGTCATGAGACTCAAGCACTGGGTGATCATGTCGTTTGTGTAGGATGGGTCCTTTCGGCACACGGAGGGGGCATAATCGGCAAATGTAGCCATGAGCTCAAGAGCGTTTTGACGGCAGATGTTTTCGAGCTCCTTGTCCTGAATTACCGAGATGCTAAATTGGACAAGGTTCTGGAAGAGAGGCTTGAACATTTTGGGAGCAGACTCGGCGAGATCGATGAGAGCAAGGAGCGCCTTGCTGAGGTCGTCTGAATCCTGAGAATCCTTGATCGGGGGAAGAATGTTGAGGACATCGGGAATAAGGGCGTAGTACTTAGCCTGCCCCTTCTTGCTAATAGTCCTGAAGAATGAAGCAAAAGCCTCCATAGCCGCAAGACGGACCTATAGCTGTGGTTAGCAGAGCCATGGCATGCAATGTGGGACAGAAAAGTCTGCCCCGCGGCAGGGGTGCCATACCATGACGGCGTCGTCTTTGAAGCCCTTCTGGAAAGCTTGAAGAACAGCCTCCTCATGCTGCTTCTCGATGATGGCGGGAGTGGTAGCGAAGACTCGGAACGCATTCTCTCGCTTCTCTGGTTCGGGGGCTTGGCTAAGTTGGAAAAGAGCGCCAAGCAGTTCGGGCCAAACATCGCCTATTGAAGGAGTTGTTAGCCAAGGTCTAGGATACGGAGAGTCACCCCAGGGCTTTGGAAAGCTTACCATTCTCGGTGTATTGTCTGGCAAGCTCGGCAACAGCATCACTAATTTTGTTGCGAACAAGGCGTTCAGACTCGGCGGCAAGGGTCTCGAGAATCTTTTGTCGAATGACGGCGGCTTGGTCCTTAGTCAAAGAGATGAACAGATCCGTGGTCTCTCCGGCCTCATTCTTGCGGGTTTTTGAAGCAATTCGGCGGAAGATTACAGCGGAAAAAGATCGTGTCGCATTGTCGCCAGCAGCTTGAGTCTGTTCCGCCAGTCCCATCAACAGGACCTCAGGTCGGGTGGCAGTCCAGTTGTTCTGCAGGTGCTCCTCGGCTTGTGATCTTATACTGTTGTCGGGGGACTGCAGAGCTTGCAGGAGCTGTGAAAGCTCTGCGTGGATGTCGGGTGGGAGCAGAGACATTGTTGTGGTCGTGGAGGGTTGCTGATGGTGATGTCCACCAGCAGACGACAAAGAAGTTTGGGTCTCAGCCGGAGGATGTGGACAAGAGTAGCGATAATGAAGTACTAATTAAAGAAGAGGTGTGAAAAAGCTACGAGCCGTCGAGGTTCGTTGGCTTGAGTCGGCCGTGGCTTCACTTTAAGGGACGAGATTTCCAAAGATCCCAAATGGTGTGAAAGAAAGAAGAGAGGGACTGAATGGGAGCAGAAAGTGAAGTGGGGGAGGGGAAGCCCAAAGTTGAGGGTCGTGAATAAGTACCTTACGGGCGAGGCGTTGCTGGCGAGGTACTTAGGAACAGACTTGAGCCCAAAAGAAAAAAAAACAAAGGGTGCGAGGTGACCAGGTCGTGGCTAGTGTGTTTTTTTCTGTAAGGTAATAAGGCCTTTATTGTTTATTTTTTACCTTTTCTGCCAGGCTACAATCAAGACATAAGTAGGACAGAATTTATATAAGTTGAAGTTGAGAAATGACCTCCAAAGCTTCTGACGGAGACTGGTCTGGACTTATAAAGTTAATATTCAGCTGTTATGTCTATGGTTGGCGCATGATATGAACCTAGATTAATTTATCGAGGCTCTGAAGTCATGAAAGAATATTTGACGCCAGATGGACTGGAAGAACGCCTCTTTGATCATTCAACACCATAGACAAAGAGGTTTAAAATGAGCCACACAGCAATGGGTGAGGCAGCTCTTGGATCCCCGTGTCTCTTGTTTTCATTGGATTTATTTGATTTCCATACGTGGTTTGTTCTGCCTTTGCAGCTGTCGACGCTGTGCCCCACCACACCGCCAGAATGGATGGCTTCCATCAGATACCTATGCACAATGAAGTCTTCCTTCTTGTTATGATGCATTGCGGCTGCAGCTCAATCAAGGTAGCCAACCATTTCTTCAACCTATCAACTTGACACCAAACGTTTTCTCTGGCCTGATTAGTTTTGAGTTTGGGTATTTGATAAGCCACACGATATGATGTTGAATACTGAAGTTTGTTCTTGAATAACTTCCATTCAATGTCGATCTTTTTAATAAGACTTTGGGATCCAATACACTCATCATCTGAAAATTCGAAATGCCAACTGCAACAGCTGCTGGAATGGATTATATGATATTAGTGCAAATCAATTCCTAAACAAAGAGTAGTCACAGCTGCATGAGAGATCAAATGCCCAGGAGCCCAAGTATAGGTACCTTAGTATCCGTACCTAGGTACCTAGTAGTCGATGTAGTATTTAGTGGTATTTCCACCCTCTCAGGGTCGAGTTACTTACTTCTCTATCAGTAACGTTAAGTTTTATGCTGAAGACTGGCTCCCATCCCCAACCTCAATCCATCCATCCATCGCGGGGCACTCCACCATCGCCCGGCTAACCCACCTTTGCTTTGCTTTACTTTACTTTCCTCTACCTAGGTAGTTAGGCGACCTGCCTAGGTACCTTACCTACCTATGTCATCATGCAAAACGTTCCCCCACCCACTCATGGCTTTGGATTGTAACCTCGTGCCCCTCGCATTCAAGTCTCATCTCCAGACCAACCTCCGCAGCAAGAGGCAGAAAAAAACCATTCCACCTCATCTATCGGTCACCTTGTCCTTGGCAAATAAATGTCTTCTGATCTTTCGTATCCTGATTCTTAGTTTGTGACTCTGACTCTAACCACTTTCCAATATTGGACTTGAATAGCGAGATCCATTCAACTCGAACCACTCACTCGCTACGCTCTCTTATCCTGCCTGCGCCCCGCGTCCACTCTCGCTCGTCTCGCCTTGGCCCATCTCTGTGCAAACTATCATCTTCATCATTGCAATTGTCGCGACAAATCTCTATTCGCCATTATCTCTTCATCTGTCTCTCGATTTCATTATATACAGCGCTCTTTTGTCCGCCCAAGTCGTGGTGATCTATCGCCTATTGCCAGTCCGATCCATCAAATCTCAACATCAGTCAGTCAATTCATCACCCTGTCAAAGCGAAACGATTCCACCATGGACCCCTCACCGAGTTCAACCTCCCGCGAGCTCAAGGATACTCGCGCGACCAGCTCGACCAGCCTCAACAGTGCTGCCTCGGGCTCTTCGTCCACTCATAAACCACCGACTCTTTCTCAGCGATCCCCTTCTGTATCTATATCCGCTGGTTCTGGCCCAAGCTCCATATCCGCACATCGCGCAAGCTTCGCCGAGGGCTTGCGCAATGCGCCCTCGTCCCCACGCTCTCAACGGCACCCTTCTTTCACACAGGCCGCTCTCCAGGAGCTGTTGAACCATCCTCCTGCAGGAAACAAGCATGCCAACCCCAGATTTGCCGGCCGCGATTGGCGTGATGTAGCTATCGGAGAGCTTGTATCTCCCGATGATGTTAAATGGGTTGAGTTCGATAGCAGCGTTGAAGAAGCTACAAAGGTGAGCCTAAAACTTTGACTGTCACCCAATACAGGACCGACCCCATATGCGCCTTCAATTGCCAAATAGTCATGCTAACTCTAACTCGCAGCTCCTCCTCAAGAGCCCTACCAACGTTGTTCTGGTCCGCGAGGACCCCTCCACCCATATCGCGGTCTCCACATTCGATTATACCGATCTGAACGCATACCTGCTTGTTGTCGTTGGTCTCGCCAAACCTGAAGAAGATCAGGTTGAGCTATTCAATTCGATTCTGGCCAAGGCTCAGGAAGGTGGCCAGATTCCCCTACGAGACGTCTTCCCTCTTTTCCGCAAGGAAACACTCATCACATTGCCTGGTGACGAAAAGCTCGCACAGGCTATTCAAATTCTCGGTAGTGGCATCCATCGTCTGTTGGTGACAACTACTAGCGGCGAGGTGGTTGGCATCGCAAGCCAACTTAGAATTGTCGAGTTTTTTTGGAACGAGGGTGTTAACTTTCCTTCTATCGATCGACTTTACCCTGCTTTGCTACGTGATTTGGGCGTTGGGGCTAAGGAGATTGTTTCTGTCAAGTGAGTTTCTAAACAGTCTGAAGATAATGCGTATTAACATGGCATAGCTCCGATTCACCCTTATCTGAAGCACTCACGCTTATGAGCAACGAAGGTCTTACAAGCGTTGCTGTTGTTGACAACGGCATGAATGTGGTGGGCAATATCTCGACCAAGGACGTCCGTCACTTAACCAAGAGTTCCAACGCCCATTTACTCAATTCGTCATGTATGAACTTTATTTCTGTGATTCTCAACGAGCGAGGGGTTGAACACGGACGCGACGTCTTTCCCGTATTCTACGTGAACCCCTACTCGACTCTGGCCCATACCGTTGCCAAGCTCGTTGCTACTCGATCGCATCGAATGTGGGTGGTTGAATCGGCGTCACCCTCCCCTTCAGCTCCTGCAACACCTTTAATGGGGCCCCAATCTTTCACGACCGCCGGCCCTCCACCTCCTGCTGCGCCCGTATCGGCGCCCGCGCCCCCATCGCCTATCCCGACTGCAGCAGTACCTGCTTCTCCAGTCCCTACAGCTGCTGTGCCCGCATCGGCCATGGCCGGGGCTCGTCTTTCAGGGAGGCTTACTGGTGTTATCTCGTTGACTGATGTACTCAATATGTTTGCGAAATCGACTGGTCTGCACCCTTCGGACCCCAACGAACAGCGAGCGAGACGAAGACGAAGCTCGAGCAGCTCAGTGCGACCAAGTCTGGACTCATCTCGAGCTAGTATCGATTTCCGAAGGTGATGGCAATGGAGCTTGACTATGGATATCATGACGCAAGTCTTGTCAGGAAAGAAGCCAAGTATGGTTGTAATTTTCTTTCAAAGTACTGTCTGCTCATGAGTCCGAAAGAAAGAAAAGAAAAACGAAAAACGAAACAGGCTATATCAAAGGGACAAGAAGTTAGTTCAATTGGACAGGGGCAGCTTCGGATTATTTAAATTTGCGAATCATGCAGTATTCGCAAACTTCTTGTTCATGCGTATGTTTTCGAAATGTCGAGCATAAGCAGGATTCAAAGATTCCCGTTCTCGCTTTATGTAGGGCATGGTTATTCAGAAGGATGGATGCATCTGGCACAGATGAACTTAGGATGGACACAATGTGAGAAGCAGAGGTAGCAATTTGACAAAAATCTTTGCTCCAGGGCAAGTCGCTAAATGCTGTGAAGTAAGTGATGATAGTAAACACAATATCTCCGGTTTCGCTCCAAAGACTTGATCTTTGTCGTGCTATTGTCATACCGAGTATATCGAGCGTGTACTAATTCAGCCACTTGGATCGACGTTTTGGGTGGCAATAGACACGTGAGTTAAATAGGACCCTTATCACATATGTCGCGATCTGATTGGCTGGAATCATGCCATCCCGGATCCCGGAAAGCCACCCAAAGACAGGTAGGTAGAGGTACCTTATGTAGCCTCAGTTCAAGGTGAATTGACTCATCATTCATCTCATCCATTCTTCTTCGTCAACGGTTCAACGTTCGTATTTCCTTGTTCCCTATATCTCGATCCTAGTTCTTGACTCGAGTCTTTGCGCAACTGTTCTCTACTATATTATATTCTTTGTTCCCTGTGTTTTGATTTCCAATTCTACCTAACACGGCCTTGACTGAGTTCACCCTTTTCTCTTTCTGTGACCTCATGATATTCTGGCAGCTCGATCTCCGCACTTCAGGTTGATCTCACTAGGCTTGATCAATCGGCAAAATCTGACGCATTGGATTTGCCCTTTGAATCATCCCAGATTGTGTTTGGCTATTTCGAGTTCTTTCTTCTACTAAACTACGCGACATCCGTTTTTGTTTCAGCTCATTCTGGGTCCTGCTTCTTCGGCGATTCTAGATTCTCAGTTGGGGCAAATCGCTCTCTCAATATCTTCTCGGCTCTGCCATTTCCAGCAGTCCTAGCAAATTGCAGTTGCAGCTTTGGATAATTCATTTTACTGGCGCCATTAGTCAACTCTCTCACGTCTGGCATTGGCATCAAGCAGCTCACCCACTTGATATATATAACCACCAACTCGCATCTATGTGCGTAGTCGCTTTTGATGGTTATAATGGCATCGACAACGACAAACTCAACAGACGATCCCCTTCGCGAGCCGCCGGGTAGCACTAAGACTGCAAATAATGTTGCACATGACGGTAGACTCAAGCTTGGTGACTTCACCAAGCTGGACTCCAACAGTCTCACGGACTGGGCCTCCCCGAAGAATGCAAAGGGTTCGGCTTCGGTTTCTGACTCACCCCCGTCCCTTGGAAACTTCAAACGGCTTTTCCAGCAAATTCGTCTCAATGACAATGAATCATCTCAGCAGCAGCGAAAGCCATTGGCTTCCCCAAAGGGACAGCCGATCACGATATTGAAGCGACCTACTGTACCGCAACCCACCAACAATGCAGACAGTGCCCCCAAACCCTTAGCTGTGGCTGTGGCTAAGCATTCCCATCATGAGGATCAGGAGCAAACATGCATTGCCGCATCAGGGCAACCGAACCGGAGCACTGAAGGCCGTTTTCATTACATGAAGATGGCAAGCGAGATCCATGAGAAGCGAACTGGAAAGGCTATTCGAATTACGGAGGAGACTGTTCTAAAGGAAGAGATGTACGAGGAAGATAAGGGCGAATTCCTCAAACTAAACCAGCACAACTTCGACCCTATTACCGACTCAGAGGCTGGATGTGGTTCTGACACTGATGTGCTGCCTACCACATCTTACTCAACCGCTGCTTCAACACCACCAAGTTCAAGCGAGTCTCCGCTTAAGCATTTTGACGAAACCAACAAGAACAGGAAAGGTTCAAATTCGGGCAAGGGCAAATCGCATTCCAGAGATAGCTCTGAGCCCAATATAATGGTCCTGGGTGGCAATCAATCGGACCATGTCAGACATGTTATCTCATATCAGCATTTCAAGTATGGCCCCCTTACTGAGATTCACGTTAACGTGCAGACCACGGTGGTCAAGCATGAGGGCCTCATGAGAAAGCTCGTTCATGAGCGGGTTATAGACTCTATGATCTGCAAGGATTATCCCACCATTGCAGACAATGGAATTCATGTCTTTGTCGACATGTCCAACATCATCATTGGGTTTCAAAAAGCCCTGAGAGCCAGGTTTGGCTTGCCAGAGTCCTCACGCTTTGTTCCACTTCCACAAATGAACCTCGCCTTCTTTCACGAACTTCTTGCCCGCGATCGATACGCGGAATGGCTCAACGTTGGCTGCTCTGTGCGTCCCAACCGTAACGAGCCTACTTTCGTCCAAGAACTCAAGGATCTTGGCTACCGCGTCGACCTTCGCAGTCGTCGCCCTGAACAGTCTGGTGCTGATGACCACAACACGTTCGAAGCCGGCGGTTTCCGTTATGTCGAAGACATGGTCGACGAAACCCTCCAAATTAGAATTAGCGAGTCTGTCATGCAGTATTTCGAGGAGCCTGGCACGCTTGTCATTGCTACTGGTGATGCTCGGCCGGCCAAGTATTCAGACGGCTTCCTGACACAAGCCCAACGCGCTCTGAAAATGGGCTGGAGCGTTGAGGTTGTTTCCTGGAAAGCTAGTCTTTCTTCTGCTTGGACTACTCTTTTGAAGGATCATAGCATCGGCTCCCGATTCCGCATCATCGAACTCGACCAGTTTCTTGACGAACTCTGGATCTGCTAAACTCATCCCGTCGCGCATGCTGCTGAAATATGCAGGGCAGCTTGATGGGTGCGTGTTTGACGATCTTGATCCGAGGACGGATCTTTTGAGACATCTCCATCATTTGAGGCAACTGATCTTGAGCTGTATGACCTCTGAACGATGTGAGATTTGGTGCTTCATTTCCTTTTTCTTTTTACATTGCTACAGAGGAGCAAAGTCATGTGCGTGTTCGCCTCCTTGTCTGATGCGTTAGGTCTTTATCCCCATATCCCTGGTCTACATCCTACACCCCGGTCTCCGCATTGCGGCCCTAGCCTTGTTTTTACGTTCTATTCAACGATGTGCATGTCATACACAGCGAGCAAACCACTTCTTTAAGTGCCCACACGCATTAGCTAGCCTTGGACAAGCTGGTTGAGATCTCGAGCTGCATCGCAGCAACTGTAGATTTCGAATCTGCTTGTCGAGGGTAGAGCCTCTTTGGCCAATAACTGCGATGGTATAAAGAGCCACATCTTGTTATTCTTTATGCATTATGAGGAAATAATCGGACTAGCATGTGGCGCATTGGGTAGTCTTCACGAGTAACGAGATCATCAATGTGAGGCACAGTGGCTGCAGGACATCGCCCTCTATAGTTACATAGGCAATTCGTCAACGTTGTTTCTTGAGCTCGACCTCAATATGAATTTCGAATCGTCGTGAACGGTATAGAGACCCATGTTTCGATCAAACAACTCATTCACTTGTACTTTCACCCATTGACTGAGATCCAAGTATTGTATGACGCACATTTCAATTCAAATAACAAATACCAAGTGTAATTCTTTTCTTATCTCTAAAAGAGCAGCCATAAAGTGAGGTGACGTGATGAGGTAGTTGAAGCTTGAATAGAAAAACGGACAACCCCCCAACATACCTCCCAAGATGATAGGCTCGTACAGCCTTGCAATGGCCACCTGATAATCGGCATCAACAACCCTTAAACAATAACAATAAAACATTAAACATCATAGAAAAGACATAAGCCGAGCGTGATCTCGGAGTAAAAACGTGACGGCAAGCCATTCAAATATTTGAAGGTCGAACTGACATGACAAATCGGGGAGCCGCGTCCTAGTTAGAAGACGACGGGTCCTTGTTGGAAACTGAGTCCTGGCCCTCGATACCCCACCATTGCTCGGCCATGAAAGTTGCGGCCTCGGCCTTCTTCCAAGGATCGTTGAAGGCAGAGAAGAGGATCAAGTCTCCCATGTGGCTGGAGAATGCCTGCTTGATAGAGTCAAGAGCAGCCTTCTGTTGGCTCATACCGGGAACAGCCTTGCCGTTGCTGTTGCCCTTTGTGGGCCAGCCAGTTTCGCAAATGACGATACGCTTGTTGCCAGAAATCTTGGATCGAAGGTCCTCAACAGTGTTGGAGAGCCACTGGCCAGCTTCATCAGCAGAAGTGTTGGCATCGAAGAAGGCGTGAGCGTTAATAGCACAATAGTCACTCTCGTTACAAAGTTCAGGGTTGGCATTGGCAGCAATAAATGTATCAACTGTGACAACAGGACCTTGGTACCCTGCGGCACGAAGGATCTCACGAGCCTGCTTGACAGCAGCGATGACCTTTGATGGGGTGGCAGCTCCGTTATTGACAAGTTCATTGCCAACACTAACGGTGTCAACAACGTCCCAATCGTCAATTGCACTGATGATGGTCTTAGCCTCAGTTTGAACGTCGTCAATGTTCCAGATACCGAGGAACAGCTTCATGCCGCTACCCTTGGCGCATGAGTAGACATTGGCGACCTGGTCACAGTCGGTGCCATAGATACGAAGAACTGAAAAATCAGCTGCAAGTTGCGTAATATCGTGCTGAATCTCGTCCTTGGATTTGCACTGGTGATCGCCTCGGTAGGGGGCATATGCGACACCAGGGAGCTTAGAACCGGATGAACTGCCACCACTACCAGAAGTAGGAGCTGTAGATTCTGGGTAAGTAACAGTTCCTGTAGGGGTGACATGGGTAGCAGGAGCGATGGTTGCGGTGTAGGTAGAGGCCGAAGTCAGAGTAATAGTCGTAACACTACAATCTTGTCAGTCAACACCGGGGCTTCATGTCACGAGAAAATCATACGGTTCTCGCTTCTCGAGCGGACGGGCTGTTGGGTATTGTCAGCTTCGAATTACAGCCTGGTCAGGAGAATGCTCACCAACAGGAACAGCAGCAACAACCGCCGCCATGGCAACCGCCGAAGTGAAGAAACGCTTCATCGACATTTTGTTTAAATATTCTATAAAGACCGTACGTAGGTCGGTAGCTTGGAGAGTTGTTAAAGAGTGAACGAGCTGCTACAACGAGCTCAAATAGTGGTTTAAAGGTCGGTGATTTGAGAAAATGAGTGTATAAGACGGGACCTGATAACCCGCTATCCAAGAATGAATAGGATTCAGATGAAAAGAGTGTGCATAGAACTGAAAAGAAGAATCAAAGAATGACGAATCTTAGGAAGTGATTGTAAGTAGGAAAAGAAACGAAAAAAGATTGTAGGGGTGAATGAATGAAGAAGAAGATGATGATGAAAACGAAGGTGAAGGCAGAGAGTGAGGTAAAGTACCTAGGTAACCTTAAGGTAGGTAGAAAAAGAGGAGACGTCAAAACAAGGGAGGAAGGGGCCTGCCTCTCTACAATGATACCTAAGCAAAAGAAAACAACCCAAGAAAGAAAGAGCCACAGTACGGTAAGACACGTGTTGAGCCTGCCTTCCCACCTCAACTGGAAGGTACCTAAGGTACCGTTTGTGAGTGTTGAGCTTAAGCTTGAACCTGCAAGAGACAACCTTAGGTACCTAGGTAAGGTAGTGAGACACTCCTCCCCTCCGTAATTCCTTTCAGTCCTTGAGTTTCATCCTGAGATCCTACGTTCTATTGGCTTAGCCTTTACCTACTACTTATAAGACTCCATCCCTTGTTCTCCCTATTCACACTCAAGCCCGCTCCCAAGATATGAGACATACGAACGCAGAAACTCACTCAGAACATGGAACTCAACAACTCAAACTGCCCGAAAACAGAAACCTTAAAAGCGAATCACCAAAAGAGGCCACGACGCTCGCGACTCTTGGAATGAGGTGATTTCTTCGCATGGCGCGTACTTTCGAGACCTGTAATCTCCCAAGGAATGCAGCGTCTGAGACATGCCCAAAGTCCTGTTGCGAGCTGAAAAGATTCCTCATCCGTCTGGTAAAAATAAGCTGTGAAACTGAGACTACGGCTGTGCCAATTGTGTTCCTTACTGTGCATGTGCATCCTTGGTGATTCTGTTGTCAGATTGGTGTCCGTGATGTAGACTCTGGCTGTGCAGTAAACAGGCACCATCGGGCGTGACTTGGCAAGGGATGGCCATAAAACCCGCGAGACAGCTGACGTCTGCTTCTCCATCTCACATAATGCTTGTATTCGAAAACATTACCTTGGCAGAGACGACTTCATCAACTGTGAGTAATTAAAGCCAACAAATATCTTACATCCCTCGTCAGTACCAAAACCATGACACCGAAACCAATCAACATCTAATCACGGCGTCGACAAAGACACAAAACCAGAAGATCGGGAAATATTCATTCAATGCTAGCGTACGAGGGCCGCATCTATTAATCATTAGCTTGTTAAATGGCTGCCAGCCACTTTGTAAATCGTTCCATATTGGCCCTCGTCTATTGCGTTTGCTGATAGTCCATAATAAAAAAGGGTCTCAGCGTAGCCCGACGCCTTATGGACTATTATCCTGTATAACATGCATTCAGCCAGCCTCCTTCTGTCATCAAAATGATCATCCGTTAAGCCCCTGAATCAGGCGGTCTTGGTGCTAGTCTTTCGTGTCATGACCTTGGTGATAGCATGTCGAATAGTCACGCCGGCCTTCTCAATATCTTTCTTAGACAGTGCTGATGTAACACAAATTCGAAGAGCAGGCTGGGCAAACCACGCGCCGTCTTTGGGCTTCACAGCATGCGTATAAGGTCTGGTCTTGGTTCTGGTGATCAAGACGCCGTTGGCAAGAGTCTGTTCAGGAGTCAGTTTATTTTATATTCGTTCATGCTTCAGTGTTCGATGCACGCACCTCTTCCACACAGTCCAGAAGGATGCGTTCTTGATCTTCCAGTCCGAGCTTGCGGGCAGCCACAACTTCGGGCTTGAGGACAAGGAGCATGATAGGGTTCTCGGGGTCGCTTGGGCTGTAAACCCAATCACTGCGGGGGTCCAATTGAGCCCTCATAGCCTTGATGTTCTCGCGGGACTGTGCCAGAATTTCAGGGTTACACTGGAGCAGGTTTAGGGTCTCACTGGCGGTGACAGCCAACATGGCAGGGAGAGCGGCAGAAAATGTATACGCAGAAGATGTGATGCGCTGGTGCTCGACCACATCCTTGGGGCCAGCACAAAAGCCACCACCGGCGCAGAGAGGTCCAGCGAGGGAACCAATAATCATGTCAACCTGTTGGGGATCCACGTTTTGCGCCTCAGTAATACCACGGCCGGTACGGCCGAGAACACCAAAAGACCAGGTCTCATCGAGAATCACGCGGAACTTGTACTTCTCTTTAAGCTCAACCAGGCGGGGCAAATCGATGGAATCTCCAGAGAGCTCAAACAAGCCTTCGGTTACGACAAAACGACGGGTAAGTTTCCTGGCATTGGCCTGCTCCCGGGCGACAGCCTTCATAGCGTCTTCCAAGGCATCCATGTCATTGTGTTCATACCAGCGGATGGTGCTTCGCGATTGCTCGAGACCTTTGCGAATGGCGAAGTTGACATTACGATCAGCGATGATAACGTCGCCACGCTTGGAAAAAGAGGGAATGACACTAGAGATGGTGCTGAAGGATTGAGCATAGACAATGCAGCCTTCGGTGCCCAAATACGCGGCAATGTCGGCTTCAGTCTTCATGTGAACGTCCTGGGTACCGTAGAACTGGGGAGGACCGCAGGGGCCAACACCGTAGGTGCGCAGAACCTGGATAGCCTTCTCCTTAATCTGATCATTGCCGTTGAAGTTGTAGAAGTTGTAGGATGCGAGATTGGTAACAGTTCGGCCGTTGGCGAGTTTAGTCTTGGGGCCAGTAGGACTATAGAAATATCAGATGCTGACCCTGACTAGATTGCGCATGCGATTAGACTTGATGATACTCACCCAACAAGGACAGGAAGACGTTCGGCTTCAGCCACCTCAAATGGAGTCTGCTCGACGACGAGAGGCTCGGGCTGCCATTCATCTATCAACTCCTCGATTTCCTACCAAGAAGCCAAACATTAGCGACTTCAATCCTGTGGGGATTAAGGATCTGGCTGTGTTCTCACCTCCTCTCTTAACTTTATGTAATTCTGCTTACGGGTCGAGTAAGAAGGCGACAGGAGATAGCGGATAAAGAAGAGAAGCAGCACAAGTTCAATGGCGGATCGCACGGGGTCGTTCTGATAACTCGACTGGATGTAGCGCATAAATACTGCAGAACCAGGGACTTTATGGAAGTAGACGGCGGCCTGTTCGAGGATTTCGCCCACCCGGGCTTGGAGGGCATCGAGTTCCATGTTTTTCTGTTTCCAATTGTCTTGAATGGTTATGTCACCTATCGATCTCGAGTCGCGTCTCGTCTCGTCTCGCCCAGTCGTGAGAGTATATATTAGTTTGGACTGGAAGCGTGTTGTTGAAAGGAGTTGAAATGGACGTCAACCGAGGATTCTGAATTGTCAAGTCAAGGCCCATCATTAGCAAGCACATGGGTCTACAAAGGGGCCTCCAGTGTCCTCTAACGTCAAAGTGAGTCGAGCCGCAGGCCGCATGTGGATGCTGATTGGCTGTACCAAGGATCCACATCTAGCAGGGGCTCAACGGGTACCTGAAGGTCAGAAACAATGAGACCACAGGCCATCCACTACAGGGGAAGTGTAGGGGTCATCGGATAGCCCGGGGAATGGGAATACGTAAAATTGGCTTACACACGTTGAAATAAACCAACCAAAACTACAAGCTTCGTAGGCAGTACAGTAGAGTAGAACACCTCCCTCTTGCAATGGTTGGTGTCTATAGAAAGCGTAGGCTAGTGGTAGAAATGAAGTGAAAAGAGTGTTCAAAAGGCATTATTTGCATTTAGGTCTAGAGTTTCTGCCATGGATGTGTTTCTTCCTTTCATTGTACACATTATAATAGTTTTTTAATGGAAAAAAAAAACAGAAGCGCGCCTTGTACCAAAAAAGATCAGTCCAGTTCAGCCAGTGAATGTCAGGTCTGACTTATGCCAACCTCCTCCTCCTGTATCTCTCCCATCTCCCACCGTCTTCTATAAAACTTCAACCTATGTATGCACGTGCATCCACTCAAACTGCTGAACTGAAACCAAAAACAAGCAAAAAAACAAAAACTTCGTATTTCCACAATTGTTCTGTCAGCAGAAATAAAGCTAGGGACATCGCCCATATGAGGCGCCTCCAAAGGGAGCTGCATATATATTCCCACCTAGAACAGCTTGATCTTGCCAGTTGCCGAGGCATCAGCGCCAGTCTTGGTCTTCGTAAGGCCAGCACCAGTGTAGCCTTGCATTCCTGTACCAGTAGCCATAGTGCTGTTGGTGTTGTCATTGTTGAGGTCATTAGGCTGATAGAGTCTGAAGCCGGCAATATCGCCAAGGACACCGCTGATCGTGTTGGGTGGCATGTACTTGCCAGCCACAATAGGGCCAGCAATCAAAGCGATGAAAACGACGAGGAGCGTGAAGTAGAGGATGGCGTAACGAATCACACGTCTGCGTCTGAGTTTGGACTGTTTCATCGAGTAGATGGGAGGTCGGATTTGGCGACTGCTCTGAGGTTAGGGCAAGTTCAAAACATAAGAAGCATAGGATAAGACTTACCTTGGGCGAAGCCAGAACAGCATCATGGAATGGAGCATGTCAATCTTGGGAATCAAGATTACAGGTGCCATGAAAAAGAGCAACCAATGACCCAAAACGAAATCGGCTGCGAACATGGACAATTCGGTGATCTTGCAGAGAAACTCTCTAGCAGGCTGAGAGATGGTGTGCCATCCCATGGAGTACCACTTTCCGGTCCAGAAAGCAATGTTGGCAGTATCACCCTTGAATTCACGGGTAAGGGCAAGAGACACAATGAGCTTGACGAAAAAGCGCTGAATGCAAGTCACGGCGATCATACCAGCCAATGTGCGGGTAAAGTTGAAGCCCTCGAGAACAAACATACCCAGGAAGGAGATCAGCAAGAAGATAACAGCAGTAGCGTGAGCGATACCGGCGAGAACACTGCCGAACTTCTTGCAGCACATGCTGAGTAGAGGACCCA
Organism: Fusarium chuoi; assembly: GCA_022627125.1. Classification (NCBI taxonomy): domain Eukaryota; kingdom Fungi; phylum Ascomycota; class Sordariomycetes; order Hypocreales; family Nectriaceae; genus Fusarium; species Fusarium chuoi. Next base: position 108,451 of record JAJALE010000885.1, on the reverse strand, counting down.
TACAGCAGGCCATGCCGAACATAGCAGCCAAGACACCTGCGTTAACACCAATAGGGGCAAAGGCAATGATGAGTAGCCGGATCAGAGAGTCGGTTGGCTGGGGCTTAGTTTTGACGCTGTCCTTCTGAGGGGCATTTTTAACTCCAGTTTGGGCGTTAATGAACAGATAGGGAAGAATCGTGACAACGGCAAGCATGAGGGGAGAGAAGATCTCGCTGAAGAAGATGTTGGCAAACGGAGCGCGAGGAACGTCGGCAGACATCTTAGCAGAGGGGTCTCCTAAAGCCTTTCGCTTGTAACCAGTGAGACGAGTTCGAGACAAACGGCAGTAGGAAATCCAAGACGAGGCGTGGCTTCGGGAGTTACCACGGGACAGCCATCGAAGGTAATCTCGGTAGTCGATGAAGAAATCAGTCCATGCGAACTGGTGAGGGTTGTACAAGAAGGGCGAGATTGTCAGCGCAAGAAGTGTGATCCAGAAATAGATCAACACACCCTTCCAGACAGTCAGGGTCGCGAAGAGAAGCATCATGAGCAAACGAGCGCCGAAGTAAATAGCTGGTCCAGCGAATCGAGAATACAAGACACCGAAAGGAATACGGGCAGTGGCAAAACCACGACCAGTACCAATATATCGCGCACCACCGAACGAAATGTTCTGCTGCACAGAGTTCGCATAGATCTGACAGACGAAAACCTCGAACATGAGCGAGAGCGAGCAGAATTGCTTCATCAATCGGACGAAGGCGCGCCAGAAGCCACGCTCCATCAACTCCTGAACAATAAGAGGGATGAAAGAGAGGAAAAGAACGAAAAGAATGGAGACGATACATCGGTAAATCCAGTCGGTGAGGGCATCAGTGTTTGCACAACCAGTAGGGTAGAGAGGGTCGGTGATAGGGACGTTTCGGTTGTATTCGCAAGCCTGTGTCTCATGGCGAAGAGCTCCCAGGTTGACCATCGTGATCATGAACATCTGAACAGAGAACATGATGAACATGTTGTTCAAATGGAAACCAGGATGGGCATAGTAGAAGGACAGGAATCGATCGAGAGGAAGTTGAGTGCCGAGATAGTAGTACTCGCGGGACAAGAACTGTTCACCCATACCAGTACCAATCTTGGTTGTGAAGTTGAGGACGGAACCGAAACCCAAATCACGACCCTTACCACACTGGAAGTATTCACATTGTTTGATACGTCCACCACGAAGGATGGCAGTCATACCAGCGTAAATATCCTCGTTCAGATGCAGACCCTTCTGAGCCTTGGAGACACCACCACGCGTTGTCATGAAAATACCGTTGAGAAAATCGGGATGGCCGTAATGAAGTTTACCACCGATTTGAGCCATCGTTCGAGCGAAAAGAGTACCGAATGTCTGTTCCTTACCGGCAGCAATGTCACCAAGAATACCAATGTTCTCAGAGAAAATGTACTCTCGCATACCGAGAATAGCCACAGGGGAGTTAACGTCGTTCTTGACACCAGGGGTGTAAGGGGAAACATTGTCAGTCTTCATCTCTTCAAATTCAGCCAAAACGCTGCGAATCTTGAGACACTCCTCGAGATAGTTGTCCTGGTTGGCATCGATGAGCTGAATGTACTCTCCTCGGTAGAAGATGATGGAGTGGTTCTGGTTGTCGGACTTTCCGTCACCAAGGATAGGGTTGCCAGAGAGTTGAACACGGAATTTGGGACGTCGCATGCCGTTCTCCATTACTTCAGAATGGCCGTCGATAAGAACTGAGTAAAGTCGGGGCTCTTCGCCTTCAGCAACCGGGGGCTCCTCGTCCAAATAGGCGATTTGAAGGTCAGGGTAGGCACGGAGCAAGAATTCGGCATTTTCCATCTCTTCCTTCTTGAACTTGGAGAATCGCTGCATAGAAACGACAATCTTGAACTTGCGACGAGCCATACGCTCAAGTTCACGTTCGAGCTTGTCGGTGTTACCACCGAACATCTGGACAACCTCGGGATTCTCGACACGGTAGAGGAGCTTGATAGCACGGCTGTAGTTCATGAAACCAGAGATGGTGCGGTACAGTGTTTGGAAACGAAGAGACGCCCAGATACGAGTACGGAGGGTGTATTCGGGTGCGGAAGACTTGAAACCAATGCAGTAGAAGGGAAGATCGTCGATCTTGCTCTTGGCGGTGTCCTTCTCGTTCTTATCTGTCTCGCCGTTGTATTGCGAGGTTTCGTCAGCCAGAATCTTGGTGTCTTTAACAAAGCAGTCCCACTCGTGAGGGTGGAGCTGCTTGAGATACTCCAGGAGTGTAACACGAGAGTAAGGCTCATCCTCGCGAATGATTTCACGAAGAGAAAGAAGGATCTTCTCACTGTAGTGGGGAATCATGACTGTAAAGGTAGGCATGTTGTCAACGGGCAGAGGCTCAGGAATGGGAGTCGATAGGGATTGCGCAAAGAACGAAATGCGGCGTTCAGCTTCACTGTAGGCAGGGAAGAACTCGGTCTTGAAAGAGTGATCTTCCTGAGAAATGAAGAAAGTAGGTGCACGAAGAGTTCGCTTGCCCTCCTGCTCAGAAGGAACCTGATGATAAAGAAGCTTCTGAACGTGCTCGATCGCAAGAAGATGCTCACGGTACATCGAAATAACGATGGCGTTCCAAATCTGCGAAATAAGAACCTTTGGTTTATACTTGATCTCCATATCTGTCGTTGCTAGAACCTTGGAGTAAACACGCTTAGGAAGGCGAGAGAAGATGTTGCGCCAGGGTGTCCAGATGGAGGATCCGATATAGAACGATCGTGAAACCGAGAAGACGGTGTTCAGCAAGACATACCAAAGGTAAGTGTCGAGGAAGAAGAAAATAACGTCAGTGAAGGCCATCAGGGCCAGGACAATTGTCGGATGCCAGCGGCAAAGTTGATTGCCGAGGAGGGTCTTGTCGCCCAGGCAAGAGTCAACGTTCATGATGCTCAAGTATCGGATGGGATCACGGAACGAAAGAATCAGGTAAGTGTACGAGACACCCATCTTCACACCAAATACTGTTGCCCACAAACCATAGGACATTGCCATGTCATTGCCACGGAGTCTTGGCCAGCTAGCAGTGAATGTCTGACTAGCAACGTAGCGTCTGCTATTTGTAGACAGATAGCTGCCAAATAGACCTCCGAGGGGCATGATAGAGAAGAAGATGAAAGTGATGACAGCAATGATGAAGTGAACGATACCAATAGCGGTGTTGATCTTCTCAGGTCCAAGTTTTGGCAACATGAAAACCTTTACACCAGGGGCGACGTTGAGAACGAGTATAAAGAGCAAGAACAGGAGTCGCTTAGTGAGATGCTGCGCACCAGCCCATCGACGAGGAACATAAGCCCATTCCGCAAGAGTGGCGAGAACCTGGATAAGCGATGCAATGGCACCACCAAAACCGACGATGGAGAATTGCTTAGCGGTTGAGGGTTTCTGGTTAACCTGCTGTTCGTATTTTGGTCCGACCAGGAGACTGGGAGCATTATGAGAGGTGTAGAACCAGAACATGGTCAGATGAATGATCCAAATACGGTTGAAGTTGACGAGAAGATGAAACCAAGAACGAGACTCCTTGTAAGTCTTGAAAAAGCATTTCTTCCAGTTGACATCCTTCAGCTTGAGATATCGCTCAGCAGGAGGCACATCAACCAGCTTGCTCTTATCTTGAAGGGCAATGCGCTCAATACCTTCTGGATACCAAAAAAGCTGGTTACAATCATCATAGCCAACGATGTTCTTGTGGTCGCGCTCACGGCGGACGTACACTCCGTCGGAAATCTCGTATCCCTGGTCTCTCAAGTATTGGTAGAGAGGCGTAATGACGTTGTTAAGGTAAGTGAACTCCTCCACAGGCTCAACGAGAGCTTGGCAAGCGGGAGAGTTGAGGTAATCGTCCGCACACTTGAAGATGAAACACAAGCACTCGGGCATGAAACGAACTTGGTTGGCTTCACCCCAGCAAAGCAGGTACAGAGCGATCTGACGGACCCGATCATGCTGAGACATCTTGTTCATGCGACTCTTCCAGCGGTACTCAGCAGCTTCGAGACTGTCATCGCCCTCAAGCTCCTGCAGAGTCTCGGCCTCATTGGCCTCGGCATCCTTCTTCTTCTTCTTTCCGCCCTTCTTCTTGCGCTTTAAGCCCTTGCCTTGCGCATTGGAGAATCCTACAGCGTCATCCAAGTCCAGGTGAGCAGCAAAGTACCATTTGCGGTAATTGGCGTTGTCACCACCAATATAATCAGCATGAAGTGAAAGAAGTGCCTGGTTTGGGGTCATGCGCGAGGCTCGCGAGTCGAGAAGAATCATCAGATGGTCGTACATGTTACGCATGCTGTCACGCTGGAAACCGAACTTGGAGGTCAAGTCGAGGAAGATGTCCTCAATCTCCTCCTTGGACAAAGGAATCTGGGCGTCCGAAGTCCAGGCCGGGTAGGGCTCTCGGGATCGCTGACCAGCAGGGAGAACATTACCGTAGTCCATGCCATAGTTAGGAGTCGAAGCACCCGAAGAGCGATTCCCACCATACGAGATTTGCGAGGAAGGAGGTCGGTAGCCACGTTGACCATCGTTGTAGCTATTGTAACGTTCGTCACCCCGGCCATAGTAATCCATTTCAGCAGCGCGAGCCATGTCCGATCTCATGGTAAAGTCGCTGAAAGTCTCGGAGTCTTCCTCAGAGCCCTGACGACCTCCTTGGCCTTGATAGCCACGGTCGTAGTCCTGATCATAGTAGCCACCCTGGCCATTGTCGTAGTATCCATCTTGATATTGATCGTGGCCGTCGTAATAGCCTCCATCCTGCTGGTAGGGGTTATTGGGGTCGGCGTTGTAGTAGCCACTGCCAGTGTGTTAGTGAAAGGACTACGAAAAGAGGGACTCGATGCTCACGATTCGTCGTAGTAGCCGTCATGGTTGTTATTGTTGTTGTTGTTGTTGTTGTTATGATTTGGGCCACGGTTGTCGTAGCCTTGATCGTAGTACTGATCGTCTTGGTAGTAGGAGTCAGTGTTTCCACCGTGTTGTTGCTGGTTGCCTCCCTGTTGATGGCCATAACCATCATCGTACTGGTCGCGTTGACCACCGCCTGGATATCCCGACATGTTGCTTAAATTAATTATCTGTTGGAGGATAAGGTCAGATATTGTCCGTAGGAATCATGTCCACATCATGGGTTGTCCTGCCCTAGGAGACGTCGTCCAGTGATATGAAGCCAGATGAACGAAGCACAGGGTACAACCTCGTGGACAATCAAGCTACCAGAACTCACCTAGTGGTACACATGTGGATGACCAGCGAGCGTGAGTGTGAATCAAGATCAGGCGGGAGAACAAGCGTGGCCGGCACTGCAAGATATTGATTGTTTGTTGTCGAAAAACCGTCAAAAAAGGCCGAACGGGCAGTGGCTTGGCCTAGAAAGAAAGACCAGTGAATTATGCGATTCGTCGTCGATACGGGTTCAAGAAGATGAATCAATCTCGGAGAGTGATTCACCAGCTTGAGAAGTCGACGTCGTTAGTCCAAGTGCGAGACAAAGCGATTTGGCGTAGCCGTAAAACGAGTGTCGGCAATGCGTAATGCAAAGAACAGCAAAGGGGAGAAGACGAGGGTTGGTTTTTGGTGGTTTGAGTTCCAACCCGCACGGGGAGGGAGAGAAACGCTGCGTGTCTCGGCGCCGGGTTATCCAGGGCGAAGTCAGGGGGTGGAGAATGCAAGGGTGTGTCTGTAAGATAACAGGGGAACCACCTTGAACTGATTGATGGATGGATGGAGAGAAGTTTCCAATTATTCAACAGACGTGATATGTATTATTAGAAGTGTGATCCTTCTGCAGTTGCCAAAGACATCGAGAGGGCAGAAAGAAGAGATCAAGACTTGGGCGACAAACTGGGATTGAATGTTTTTGTTCCCTGAACGTAGACACGCATGTACGTACACAAAACCGTGGGAGGGAGAGCGCGATGGGAAACAAAAAAAAAACACCATTCATTCACTCACTCGCTGCTAGTGCTACACAACGAGAGGGAGGGAGCAACAATGCATCCAGCAACAGCAACTAACAGAAGGTGGACTTTTTTTTTTAGGAGCCTCGCCGCTCCATTTCTAGTCAGATCAGCGAATTAGCTACAATCCTCAGCATGGCCAAGAGCATCTCGACTCGAAAAGTGGATCATTGGCTATAAAACGTTATCAACACTGGATTCGAAGTTACAGGGCGTAATACCCGCTAAGCCCAAAATTCACAGCGGCAAGACCGCTGAAACTCAATTCGATTCAAAGCACAATCCACCCGACTCTCTAACATTAAGCATTAACAGGTGCCATCAACTATTCTACTGTAATACAGTACCTATGTAACAAGGTATCCATCCATCCTCGTCCATCATGATGCGCTGTCCCAACAGTGGATCATCCGGGCCGTTTGCTGGTCGTCCCCTTTCGTTCCTTGCTTTCCTCCCATCCCACCAGAGAGGGTCATCGCCCCTAAAAGCTGGCCCGCGCCCGCGACTCGCAGTGCAAGCCAGGGGCTGACCAGGAGTGCCAGGGGATACGGGTCTTGATTGGTGATTGCAAGGGGGTGGTTGGGTCTCTGTCTCTGGAAGGGGTTGGCCAGTTTGCACACTGATTGAAGAATGGCAGGCGGATTCCTCGGATGGATGCACTGCAGTTCAACATTCTCTCTCTCTCTCTAATGGGAGTGAGTACCTGGTGGGTACATGTTGTGGCAATATCTCAGCTGGCCTTGTTCTGTTCACATTCCGCTGTAAGGTGTTTGCTTCTGGAGCCTCGCTTGCATGAGACCCATGAGCCGGAACCTTGTACGAGCTCGTACCTTTAAAGTACTGTTCAGAAATAGCCAGCCACGCGTCATCATTGGTAGGGACAAGTGCTCGCTGCAAATCGGGCTTTTGGGTGAAGCCTCCAAGGTCCACTGAGGGGCACCGGCGCCCCTGAACGGCGCATCCGAAGCTCGAGTCAAATTGGTTTCTTTCTGTGGCCCAGAGTTATGGTTGGCATTGGCAATGCCTCACTCTCACTCACTAAGGTTATCTATTGAGAAGCATAACACCTAAGGCATCAAGGCCACAACCTGCCAACCTGCTCGGGTTTTGCCTCAGGCATGGGGTTAGTCTAGCCAGTTGTGTTACAGTGGCATGATTGAAGGTTGCAGTTGGTCACCCAAAGGTTAAATTCAGCGAGTGGCTGGGTTATTGATTGTTCCATAACCACGATATCAAGGCAGAGGATGCATTATTAATTAAGGAAATTCTATGCATGCCTGCTCATTTTCGATGATTTTCAGGTTTGAGATTCAGTAGTAAATGGAACGAAGCTGTTATCAAGCTACACGTACACGTGTCTATGCCTGCAACCTGCTGGTACCCGTCACGGCTGCGACTACAGCCGCAAGTAAGGACTTCGAGAAGCTTCAGCTGGTTCGTCGAATCCTCAGGCGGGGAGAACTTGAACTGTTGCGTAACCATGTCCTCGAACTGAATATGCACGTACCCTGCTTGTCACTATCAGATGATGGGATGGCAGCATGGCTGGTACCTCAATTCATGCTTCCTCACCCTTGGCTCTTCCCCTTATCCCAAACCTATCAAATATGGATAAAGTCATTCATATTTTGATCTCATGCTACTCCGTAATCTTTGTTGAAATCGTTTCAGCCTTAAAGATGCAATCTCGATTGTTGTGCCGGTAATTACGGAGTAGACAGAGGGCATTGATAAGCAAGGCCGCTTAGAAATTGAGGAGAAAAGTCAGTGGATGTCCTGCACCGTACCCATTCATCATGCAGGAACAGGTCCTGCGTCACGCATTTTTGTAGGGTGGGCGAGAGCAATACTTGCTGGTACTGCAACGAAAACAGCGCCTTCACACGAGATAGCATGCAGCGTGTAATTAAAAGGAGTTTCCCTAGATTCCGTGAAAAGGAATAGCCAATGGCAACTCAATTGGGTGTGTGCTCAGTTGTTCTCTTCCCGCTGTGACACTGCCACAAACGAGCTCGCTCTTTTCTTGATCCCGTCCCGTCAACAGCATAATTACAATCGATGACGACGCTGTACGTGGCCTATGTGATACGCCGGCCCAAACAGCAGCTCCCTTACAAGGTTATCCCTGGTAAGCTTCAGACGCCGACACGATCCAACACGATCATCGATCCCCCAAATTCTCTGCATGGAAAGCTGTGATTCTGCTTCAATTTTTTTTTCTCCATTCCCCCATCTGCTGTGCTAAAGGATTAACTTTGCAGTTAGTCCAATTTCCCAATCCCAAACTGGTTCAACAGGCCCGTGTCCACCACGCTAGAGGGGAATCGTCTTGTTGCGACTGGTTTGATGTTGAGTATTATTACGGGAACTGCTCCGAAATATTCAAGTTTCTGTTGTCAAGATAAGCCGGCGTCCCGCCACCCGTTGACTAGTTAGTAGTTAGCAGTAGCTGGGGACGAAATTGGCTAGGTATAAATAAATTATTGTGCATGGGTTGTAGAGATGATGCTTGTGCTGCTTGTTATCGACGATAAACCGTGATTGACCTGCAGGTTGATTCAATAAATGATGATCCTGGCCGTAGATGACCATCAGCAATGTGACACGCACGACACGGCTGCTGTACCGAGCCAGCTAATAATGATCACCACATGGTTTCACGAAGTGAGCTCTAATATCATGGACCAGCCGAAGCGATAGGCAACTTTTGGCGGAGAGTTCTGAAAATGGCCACCTCCTTTTTTTCCATGTTCCCACTCGCTGGCCCTCCAAACAGTCCGGCAATGGAGTCACGTCCAGTTCATTAGTTAGACTCGCACCACATTGTTTCTTCGTCATGGCTTCACTCTCCAGCAGAATATGTTCTACTCCGTAATATCATGGCACATTAATTACGAAGTACGGGATGTTTCTACCTCAACGATATATTTCATATAGCAGGAAGCATGAAGTAATGTAAAAGTGTTGATTTTGTCATGGATTAACTTAACCTATACCCATCCATCGCCTCCCAGGTCTCAGCGGCTAGCATTGAAAATTTGCCAAGGGACTATGAACACAAGCGAGTACCCAAAAATAAGCATGTCAAGTTGTTTCCCGTTGCTCCGGTCCGGGCTTGCCATTCCGATATTAAAGTGCCAATACTAGCTTCGTGTTCTAGAATTGTGAACGAAACCGCTTAGTCAATTCGATACTTGTAGGCATGAAAGATGTCTCACACTACGAACTACGAATACACCTGGCACCCATACATCAAACAATTATTCATCGTGAGCCTGTGTCTTGTATGTTTCGCATCCTGATCCATGGAAAAGTTGGTGGGCATCACGTGGACTCACGATCCCACATTCCAATATGGGTCTGTTGCTATGCCAACACAATGGCCTCTCTACTTTGAGTTCCAAATCTTGATAGATCGATAGAATATTCAAATTTTACTGCAGCCATCATACATTCAAGCTAAACCGGTTTATGCCATAGAAGCTATCGTCTCCAGGTCATTACATACCTATCAAAGCATCACCTACCGAAACGCATCACTCTGCATCCCCGCATGCCATTGACAACCCAAGAAACACACCCCCAACCAGCATATGCCATAACTTAAGCCTCTTCACCTGCGACTCAACACATACACCATGGCAAGACTGGCAGACATTTATCCCTCCAGTGACGATGACCTACCTGATCTGAAAACGCTTATTCGGCAACCAAGCACCCGAGCACCAAAGACAACTACGCCGGCGCCTTCAGTTAGCAAGCCTGCGATTCCTAAGACCACTTCCAACGCTGAAACCCGACGTGTGCGACGTCTTGGAGAGCCAAACCAAGCCGTCGCCAACCCGCTCTTTCAGAAATGGAACTCGGAAGAACAGAAAAGCACACAAGGTGGTCGACGGAGTAAGCCAGGGGCTGCAAGCTATGAGAAGAAACCATCGAGACAAACGACCCCAGTCGACAAAGTTTCCTCATATTTAGAATCCGAATGTGGCTCTGAGACTGAGGAGGACATGCCGCAGTCTCGACAACAGTCAAGAAGGAGGAGAAACCAGAGGGTTGTGCAAGATTCTGATGACGAGAGTGACGAGAACTATGAATTCAAAAAGGAAACAGTCTTGAAAAGGGTCCGGCGGCTTCAGAAAACAAATACCAGTACGGTGGCAATACCTACTCTGGAGATTCAGGAGCCGACACCAAGTATTCATTCTGGGACCAAGTCAAAAGCATTGCTTTTTGCACGAGAGATTGATAGCGATGCTGAAAGCGAAGTGAGCCAGGAAGATGAGAAAGCAGAAGAGCCAAGTATCTATCAAACTGCAGACGAACATTCTGACTCTGCCTCAGAGTCGGATTGGTTGAACGACTCCCATGAGCCCCCGATAAGAAAAGGGGCAAGGTCCTTGAGTAGCCAGCCATCCAAGACAGTTGCTACCAGGGAGCGTATTCCATCAATCAAGAATGCTCCGAGTCTTCATCCAAACCCCTCTACAAGCATTAGCAATAAAAAACCCCGCGACATGGTCAAGAACACTTCGAGTAAAGGGGTTTTTGGGTCCAAGAAGACCAGCCAAGGTGGAAAACGGCTTGTTACAGGGACGACCACCAGCTCGGACCTTACAGACACATTATCTAAGCTGCGGCTACAGCTCGAGGACTTTTCAGATGAGGAGAGCAGAATATCGAAGATAGACGAGTTCACCACACCACCCAGTACTCCTCCTAAAGCACGCAAGGCAAGAGGGCTTGCATCACCAACCAAGAAAATACAGATCCCTAGAACGCCACATCGTCCAAGTATGGATGCCTTTTGGAACCAGGGCTTTGTTAACGATTGGAACGACCAGCACTCGCCACGCAAGCTCATCCTCCCCCCCGTTACCAAGAGTCCCAGCAAGGCGAGCCCAAATAAAGAGCCCAAGAAGGAGACCAAGAAGTCATTTGAATCCAGAAAACATGCACTGGCCGAAAGCTTTCTAGCCGAACTCGATCGCGAGATCACACAGTGCAGGATTGCTGAGCTTGCTGAATCCACAGGTGGCGTCAAGCTTGTTTGGACGAAAACACTTAATACGACGGCTGGGCGAGCAAGTTGGCGTTGTGAGACTATCAGGACGACACGCAAGGCGGAAGACGGCCAGCCCATTAAGACATTCAAGCATCATGCATCAATTGAACTTGCCGAGAAGGTCATTGATGACGAGAACCGCCTACTCAATGTCATGGCACATGAGTTTTGCCATCTCGCCAACTTCATGGTTAGTGGCATAACGACAAATCCTCACGGTCGAGAGTTCAAGGCTTGGGCGGCCAAGTGCTCGGCCAAGTTTGGTGATCGTGGCATCGAAGTGACGACCAAGCACAGTTACGAAATCGACTTCAAGTACGTCTGGCAGTGTGAAGAATGCGGAGTTGAGTACAAGCGGCACTCCAAAAGTATTGATACCCAGCGATATAAATGTGGGAAGTGCAAGGGCAACTTGAAGCAGACCAAGCCAGTACCCAGGGGAGCAGCAGCAGGCAAAGCACCAAGCCGATATCAGGCGTTTGTGAAAGAGCAGATGGGTGTGGTCAGAGGAGAGAACCCGGGCAGTCCCCAGAAGGTGGTCATGAAGCTCATTGCAGAGAAGTGGGCGAAGCAAGAGGGTGGTAAGACTGGAAGCAAAGCGCCTAGCGAGCTGGGAGTTGAGAGTGTTGTCGACAAGATGGTTGATCTAACCATTGAGGCTGAAGCATAAATGCATAACTAGGAGTTTGTTTGTCTATACCCATTCAATATTATAATTTTCGTGTCTGAGTTGTCTGAATTCACCGGCGTTTTCACTCACCCGAGACGCTGCCTGTCGAATTCCAGACTATAAGATATCATATATCATATAACATATCTAGGAACAAATACTCTCCAGCTTACAGAGATACGGCCTTCACTACCCTCATGGAAGCTCATCGATTGTCCTGTATTAACAGGCAAGCTTTCAGGAAATTAGAGTGATGGTAGAGTGTATATAGTCACTGCGTTGCGAATGCAGACAAAGATCGACTTGAGTCTTATCAGCCAGCAGTTTCTTAGAATTGTTGAGCTTTCCAAGCTACATGTGCCTGAATGCTCACCAACATGGCTTTCTATCATGACATGTTGTCATGTTCATCTGAAAGCAACTTGTGAGCCTGCATATTCCTGCATCCTAGAGAACCACACTTGTCATGCCCATAATTGTATATTCATCCACCGACAAAGAAAACAAGTCGTGAGTCGTGGTAGTCATCTCATGATAGATATCCTGCTCTTTCCTGCCGCATCCCCCCTCCGTAGCCTGAATATGTTCTCCGTTTGCTTTTAACAAACTTCAACTCGTTTAAGCTTCACCAAAGAGGCCCCAGTCCTTGATCTTAAATGTCGACCAGATAGTAGCAGAATACTCAACGGCAGCGCCGATGAGCTTACCCTGACGTCCAAGTTCAAGATCAACCTCCGCCTCGTCATACTCTCCCTTGATATGAGGGACATTGATTGTGATGAGAATATCAGTCTTGGCCTTTTCGAGTCGCAAAAGAGTTAGGATGATGGCAGTGAAATCGGGCGCAGATGTTGAGTCGCGGGACTGGTTCACGCGAGGAGTCTGTGTGGAAATAAGTGTGTAGGCGGGAGTACCAGGTCTATAGATATCAGTAATTGCCACTTCCAGAAGACATTTGAGACAATATACTCTAGATTCGAGAACTCGGTCTCGGCAGTGTTCCAGATCTTGACGGTATCGATATCCGAACCAACCATATCTTCAAGATGAGTTGTCATGGCACGACCATCCACCTCAGGACCTGAGCCAGAGCCTCCAACACGCTCTGTGATGTCGAAGATGATGCTAGTGAAACCATCCTGATCGATCCAGACTTCTTGATTATCGGGAACTTGTCGCAACTTGCTGCAGCGCATAGAGTCAGCACAGGAAAGGTGTAGTTAGGCGCAAAGAGCAATGAAGACGAACCTGACGTCGGCGAACTTGGCGGGCAGGTCGCAAGTGATTGCGCCGCCAAAGAGAGGTGTGTTGATGTATTCAGGCATTTCGTTTGAGGAAATGCGATGATTGTATATGGTTTAGAACCTGCACGTTCGTCTGTCGCAAACTCGAAGGCGTCGATCGTACTATGTACTAAGCTAAGGAGCAGTCGGCGGCGAAGGTTGGAGTATATGTGCTTCGGAGGGCCAAGCTCGTGACTCGTACGGGTACTGACTGACTGGAACAGCAAATCTTGGCAAAAAGTGCTACAAGGTAGAAACTGGGCGCCTGAAAGTGGGCGAAGAGTGATGGATCATGGGTTGGTACGGTTATGCGTTGGGAACACAGGCAGTTTAGTAGTACCTAGTAGTTAGTTTCTAGGTACCTTATCGTGTTTGGAGGGGCTGAGGCGACCCCGCCGAAATGAAGATGACGTAAAAAACAAGGCGCAGAAAGAAGCCTCACTTCTGAAATACAGGTATCAAAGGTACCTATTTAAAGAAAAGAAAAGAAGAACCCCCCAAAAGAGCTTCATGGGTCTTGAAAAAATAAAAAAATAAAAAGGTCAACTAAAACATTACTGAAATAATTGCTTATGAATCCAAAAATGTAACAAAAATCAAAATTCGAATCTAGAGTCTCTAGACGAATGGTTTCCAAAGATTAGATGAATGGAGTCTGTTGGGCCAATCCCACGGTCACATCTGGTAAAAGGCAAGAGGTGAGTTCGATGGGAGGTCCCACTCCGAAAGAAGGCAGTGTAATTTGGACTTATATACCCTCATTCAAAGCGCAACAGCCAATCAAAGCTCACACCGACTGCCCCTCACAGCTCCAAGCTACATCTCTCTCAGTGTTACCTCATGTATTCTGATCCTTCAATTGACAATTGAACTTCAACTTGTTCTCTGATTCTTTTTCTCAATTTGTTTTTTCTCAACAACTAAACAACTGAACATCAAGATGTCCTCCTGCATTTTCTGTCGCATCATCAAGGGTAAGAGAAGGGAGAAGCAAGGTGGTTGAATGAGTGGAGAGTATGCAGGGAGTTGCTGAGGGGAGAGTATGTTGAGGATGTTCATCAGCTCTTTTGTCTAACTCCTGGTCTTCGTGTAAACTGACTTGATCCTTCACTAGGTGATATCCCCTCTTTCAAGCTATTTGAGACCGACAAGACTCTAGCTTTCCTTGATATTGGTCCCCTCAGCAAGGGCCATGCTGTATGTTCTCAACAGCTCACTCATGTGCCCACTGACAAGATATAGCTTGTAATTCCCAAGCACCACGGTGCTAAGCTAGCTGATATTCCTGACGACCACCTAACCGAGATTCTGGAAAGTATTGGGGCGTTAGTGATTGATACTCAAGTCTAATTGTGTTCATAGCCTGTTGTCAAGAAGATTGTCAACGCAACTGGTGCCACCGATTACAACATCCTCCAGAACAATGGCCGCATTGCTCACCAAGAAGTTGACCATGTAAGTCTATCATACCAAATCTAAGGTATACAGAAACTAATATAGTCCTAGGTTCACTTCCATATGGTAACAATATCAAGCCCAAATTACCGTTGAGCTACAACTGACAAGTATTCAGATCCCTAAACCCAACGAGACCGAGGGCCTCGGCGTCGAGTGGCCCACAAAACCTGCTGACATGGAACAGCTCAAGGCTTACTGTGAGGAGCTCAAGGCCAAGATCTAAAGAGCTTTGATATACGCATATGCGGCAGTGTCCAGCTGGGAAACTAGGGAATTGGTTCATGAAGAGCCCTTCTAGTATTATTGTCCGGTTACCAGGTACCATCCTGCCCCGCCAAATCAACCTGATTATCTACAATCCAAGTCCCTTGGGTGCTTCACACGTCTTGTCTAGTCTAAGTCATTAGCAGAAGTGCTGGTTCCCGCAGCAGCCGGTGGCTTGAGCGAGTACCAGTCAGTCTTGCCATCGCTTTGTATCGCACCCTGTCTGTCGTAGAGTGTTCGTGCTCGGATATATGGGTCAAGATTCCAGTAGTCCTCCTTGAGAAGTTTGGCAATCTTCTCTCGCTCAACCTTGAGTTGGTTGCCCTGCTCACCATCAGGATGACGGATCCATTCCCTAGTTGTATGCTCGAATTTCTTGACCAAATCTTCACGGTCAGTCAAAAGACGATCCCGAGTTTGCGTATCCTTCATCTTGTCATTTTCGCCAGCAATAGGCTCGATGTACTTGTACTCCCAGTTCTCATCGCCTTCAAGCTCCTTGATCAGATGGTTCGGAGCGATGAACTCCTCGAGTTCAGCCCGGTTGTTAGTGAAGTGAACCTTGGCTGCCACCACAGGGTCAAGCCAGCCACGAATGACCTTCCAAATACCTTATTACGAGTCAGTACTTGTGTTCGCTCTGAAAACAGCAGCATACCTTGGAAAAGCCAGGGAGCTTTGTGCACAAGGACGGCACCTAAAGACTCGGGATAGTTGGCCTCGAAGCACTTAATCATGAATTTAACAGGTGTGTAGTCCATGTTAGCCATAGAGAAGCCAGTCATGTCGAAAACAATGCACTGCGTTTGCGTGTCAGTGTTATACTCTGATTTTTGGACCGTGGGCACTTACAGCTGTATCGACAGGGGGTTGAAGGGTCATGCGCGCTGTCTCAATAATGTAGACTGTGTACTTTTCCAGACTTTCTTCGCACTCTTGCCCAGCCTTGTGCAAGCGAACCCGGACGACACAGATAGGTCGGCCTTGTTTATCAGTGCCGTGCAGGAAACTCTTGCCCATTCGGAGTTGCTTCATCATGTCGGCGCTAACTTGCTTGGTCGGAGAGTCGGTCTTCTCATCCTCAACCGCAAAGGCATCTCCGTTCTTCATGATTTCAGAGTCTACCTTCATGTCGTTATGCCTCCAATGCATAGTGGACACCAACATGACGAGAGCCTTCTCGACATCCCACTTTCGTGCTCTGAGAAAGCGCAGAACAAGGGCATCAGGGTGATCGTGCTTCACCATAGACCATATCGTGTGTCGGATTGTTTCAGGGGACTCGTTGGCCAAAGTCTCATGGAATTGTTTGGTTTCATTGTACTTGTCCTCTTCAGCGGAAGCTTCAGTTGGTGTCGAAGTACCGGATTTGCCTTTCTTGAACATGCCGAATCCTCGCTTCTTCTTAGGATCAGCCTCTGCTGGACTCGCCTCCTCTTTTTGGGGCAAGAGGTTGGCACCAGAGCTCTCCTCGTCGGCCACGCCAGTGAGTTGGAAGACAGCAGTCCATAGCTTGCGAAGCTTCTCCTCTTGCTC
Source organism: Fusarium chuoi (assembly GCA_022627125.1). NCBI lineage: Eukaryota > Fungi > Ascomycota > Sordariomycetes > Hypocreales > Nectriaceae > Fusarium > Fusarium chuoi. The sequence continues at coordinate 92,166 of JAJALE010000885.1, read as the reverse complement.
GGGAGTCAAGTTCCCCGGGCGCCCAGGGGGTAATTGGAAAGACATGATCTCGAACTCTTCTGGTGGGGGCTGGTTGCTAGGGCTTCCTGCAGGCCAAGCTGATATAGCAACAACAGTCGTAATGACTGCTACAGCTACAGCAACTGAGTAAAGCGAGTTGGCCTCGAGGGGAAGTCTGCTACTTGGATTTGAGCCGGTTTTGCTGTATAATGTCCGTTTGATGGCAATTGAATGAGTGAGGTTCTTTGAGCCAGTGAGATATCTCGCAGAGGCAATGCTCCTGGCATATGCAGGGGTTCCTCGTGAGTTTGTAAGGGGTAGTCTCAGTAAGCTGGAAAAAAGGACAGATGACCGTAGCCGTAGCTGGAGGTGGCGCGAAAGTGGCTGAGGGGAGTATTTAAGAGGGCTATACGAGCATAGATTCCGTCCCAGTTGAGTCCTCATAGGTAAAGGGTTGAGAAAGATATGTCAGATTTGCAAACGCGTACACATACGCCGCAAAAACCAAAGGTGGTAGGTAATAAATCAATGTCGTCGTTTATGGGGATTTTTAGAATGCGGGACACTCTTTCTTGGCGTGGTATTGGCTCCACAGATCCTCAAAGCTGCCCGATTTGCAGGTACAAAGTTGGAACAATCCGCTGACAGGCAGGCCTCCAGGATTGATGGTGGATGTGAATCGTTCGGAATTTTCACTGGATGGTACGAGCGTAATAAAATGGAATAATCTGTTAATGCTCAAGGTATGTTCGGAGCTGGCAAGACTCCGGTTTCCGCGGATGAAGAGTGGATAGGTTCAATTATTGACGTAGGGCATTTGTTAGTGTTCGGAGTACTCGGGAACAAAGATTGGAGGCCTATTACGGAGTACTGATGTTGACGCTGTTTTGTCACACACCTCAAGAACCCCAACTAAGATATCCTGAACAAAAGGTGACACAATATCAAGACCATGGCCGGAAGAGAAATTAGCAAGGCATTTGAAAACAATTGATAACGAAGTACGGATACGTCAAGTGTGAGCGTGGCTGTGCTCTAGGTACTAACCCTACAGAGCTACCTACTACCTAAGCTAAGGTACCTAAGCTACCTACCTAGGTAGGTAGTAGCTAACAGCTTGAAGACAAAGAATCCTGCGATATCCCCCGGTCAAGGGGCCCCATGTTCCACAGTCGATGTAAAATGAATGTTCATAAATGACAGTGTTCTCCAATAAAGTCTTCATACAATGGGCTTTTCTTTATTTGGTCTGTACCTATCGTATGTCTTCGTCATGTCTGCCCCTGAATGGAAGACTGCTCACGCGACATCTCTCAAATATGGATAGTAGAGATTGAAAAACACAATGCTTGATATAGATGAGTGCAATATATATATATATATCATATATTAAAAAAAGCAAGTAAGATTCGAGACCAACTGATATAAAAATCGGGCAAGATGTAAAGTATATATGATGCTATCTGGGCAATGGAAGGAACGTGGTCAAAGCCACATCCACATGGGACTGGGAGCCACATCTTGAAACGATTTGCGGGGGCGCCACAGCAGACTTCCCTCCAATGTTTGTTGACTTTCGTACAATCCAACTTCAGGTCGCGATATCGATACGCGGATTGCATCACCCAGTACGCCAAGCCAAGAATACAAACAAGAAACAATACACAGAAGCAGAGCTGCGAATCCGAAACACAGCACAAAAGCTGCGAAAATGTCGACTACGCCTCTTGATCCCAGCAAACGCTCAAATTCTCGTTCCCGAACTTCACGACCTACCACCCCGCTGCGACCTTCATCCCGATCATCCTTTCGCGAGTCCGCGCGAGGTGCTGGAGAACATGATGCGCCATTTCCGCTGAATGCGTTTGAGCCAGCCTTTGCTGAGCTGTCCGATGCCATGGCTGACCTCGAAGCGAATATGATGCATTTTCAGCTTATGCACGAGAGTTTAGCGAGATTCAGCGAATCGTTCGCGAGCTTTCTTTATGGCCTGAATATGAATGCCTTTTGTGTTGATTTCCCAGAGGTATGTCTATCGAAGCTATTCGTATCGGATATGTACGGTTTTGTTATTCTAAGGCTCATTCTTGCAGGGACCTGTTCCAGAATCCTTCCGCAGAGACAGAACTCAACCGGAACAACCCGCCGTGACCCCATCGAAATCAGAGGCTGAAGCAGAAATGACGTTCATGTAAGTCTTCTTTTTGGAAACCTTTATTGGCCCCTCTAACTAGCCTCCAGGACCACTGACACGTCCTTTGTCGAGAATCCTCCTACTACCACCAAGTCTTCTAAATTCACCACACCAGAACCCCCAAAAAGACAATCACGTCTCCCTGCTGCTCCCGGTCGAGGGACATCGTCTCGGGGAAGATCGACTCGCGGTGTTGGACGTAGCCGGCCTAGTGGACTGGCCAGAGCGCGCGGTCGTGGTGTCAGGTGAATATAATCGGGACGTCGACAGAAATATTCCAAAACGCCATTTGCAATGTCAAAAATCAAGCCCAGCTCCGATGCGCCCTAGCATTTTATATCCGCCTTTTAGCGTGCTATGAAGAATTTTATCGGACAAGATTTAGGCGTCCATGGCAACATCGTTATCTTGGTCGGAAAATGTATGCTTTCGGTCGCCGTTATCTGTTCGCAAGCCGACGGCAGCTTCGGCCTCCTGTTGAGTGTATGGTCCTTCGGCGATCTGCTTGACTCTAGTGGGGAGTTAGTAAACATGTCAGAATAGACAAATAGATATCCATTGCGAGTCACTATGTGACATACCTTCTCTTGTGAGGCTTTCCCTTTTGATGCGAGACAAGAGTAGCATCCGTATCAAACCATTTGGAGCACTCAACGCAGTAGTGACGCCCAAGGCCGGGAAGGTCCTCAGCAGCCTTCGTCTCCATGAATTGCTTCAGATGCTTGGGTGACATGAGGTCGGCCTTGACCTGGTCGACGTCTCTAGTCTTGCGCCTTGTCTTGGTGATTGTTTTCTTATTTGTGACACCCATATTCGCGGTGACTTGGACGATCGCGGCTCTTGAAGTATGTTATTCCAGATTGTGATATTGATTGGTAACTTCAATACTTCGAGCTAGGCGGTCGTTTGAGGTTGGCGATTTTCGAAAAAAGTTCTGGTGGGGCTGATCCGATAAGGCGATAAGACAGATGCGGGGCAATACCACAGTTCGAATCTGGATAAGGCACGATATCACGACCATTCTGCGACTCAAAAATCATGTTGGAGAAACTACCTTATGAGTAGAAATAGAAGGGAAGTAACGAGAGACAAAACGACAGAACGATAAAACTGAACAAAGTAAAATAAAAAGTCTACAAGGGGAAGGCCCCAGATATCATTGTAATCTTCTGACAACAACTAAACACCTCAGCATTAGGCTAGTAAGGGAAACATCGTTGTAAATAGACTTGTAAACCGGAATTGTGACCAGGTCAATTTGTGTATTGTAGTTAGAGTCCTCCGTTCTCTGATCTTTAGTTTCATTTTAATGCTCTGTCATGCTTGAAAAGAAATTTCATCGAGTCAATCCGGTTTCAACCTCTCATAAAATTGAGATATGCTGTCTGTCACATGCCCAGCCTTCCAGCCTGTTAGCCTGTTCAGCTATCAGATGGGAATTGACCGGGCTTGGTGATACCCGGCGGATAGCGGGTCTGGGGTCGCCGGCTCCGGGATCAATGATCGGCAAAGAGCAAGTTACTATAGACTTCAAGCCCGAGACGACCAGAAGGAGGACGCTTGCACGGTTAGATGGGCGTTTGCATAGCCGTCGGCGCTGTACTAGAATATGCGACAGTGTTGATCGGCTCCAAGTGCTCTATCAGTATTGTGGGTTACGACACAGGGCGTTCATAATGCGGCTTAGAGGTGGACAAGAGCCTACAATCGGTTCCAAGAACGGATATGAAGATTATAATCGCCTCACTTATCATTGGATAATACATATGAACTGGGCGGTCTGCGGCATGACATTTGGCAGAACCACAATTGGGGTGTGCATACAAGGGCATAGGGGGTTGGGGTTTGGTGAAAAGCTTCACATTCCCCCTCGTTCAAGGGCTACCCCAAATTCCCTCAACCGCTCGCAGATGAAAATTGAATTCCGAAAAAACAGTGTTTGAAGCCAAAAAAGATCGGTGACCGAGCATCATGACCTCGGAGGATCGCATGTGCGAAGGGATATGTCCGTTCAGCGGCGACCGAAGGTAAAGCCGCTGGCCCGAGGAACTGTAGCGATTAAATCCTGTGAAGCGAGTCAGAGTTTTGGCCAACCAGAGAGCATCTTTTGTCATTGATTGTGAGGTTCCGGGGCATGATGGACGCCTAGACCGTTTCGGGGCCCACGATGCGGAAATTACATCATGGTCCGGGGGCTCACGCCGTAACGGGTGCCCGCAAGACCGAGGTAACAGCAACTGCCTCGCAACCAGAGGAAAAAAAGAGAATCAAATCGTGGCTCCTGTGGAAGAAGATGAATATTACTATGTATGAGATGGAAATGATGGTGACATGACAAGATGTAAAAAAGACTTTAATACAATGAGATGATGTCCTTTGAAACCTCTACAACATTTCATAAGAATTTAAAACCAAAAAAATACATAAACTTTACGTCCGTTTCTTGCTTGAGCTAAATTATAGAACCCAATTGCTGCATTAACCCAGATAAACACATGACCGGCTGAAGAGCATAAAATCCTTACCTGCTCGGCAGCACATTCCCCCACCTTCTTCCTTCAACCCACCCGAAAAGCTTCAACTTCTTCAGTTGAACATTCGCAATCACCCTTCAAGCATAATCGAGTCACTCATCGACCGATATTGGGTCGTAAGTCAATTGCAATACCCAACCGTCGTCGTTAATCACTCTTTGCTAACGACAGCCCCCTCACAGCACCGTAGTCGCAATGCTTGCTACACGCCAGGTTCTGGGCAACATGTCCCGGAGCCGCGCCCTTGCTGGCGCTGCCTCTGGCTTCCGCCGCATGGCCACAGTCTCAGATAGCCCTCTGGACAAGAAGGTAAGCCTCAAACCAATTGCATTGTTGTCTCTTGATTCCATGACACGAGGCTTCATCACTTCCTCTTTGCGCTACCATCCAGACGCCAATCCCCACGGCGCATGGGCCAGTTCGGCTGCCAATCCACCGGCAATGCCGAGGCCTGAACTGCGCTACTTATAGCTCAATGGCAACAGAGAATATGAAGCCCGGGTTATGGACTCAAGAAGATGCAAAACATGAGATTCGGGCACAATTGTGCTAATATGCCTCGCTGGACAGGTCCGACAGAACAACTGGGAGGAGGGTAACTACATCAACTACAAGAAGATGTCCGAGAACCTCGACATCGTTCGTGCTCGTCTGAACCGACCTCTGGCCTACGCTGAGAAGATCCTCTACTCTCACTTGGACGACCCTCATGGCCAAGACATCCAGCGTGGCAAGAGCTACCTCAAGCTGCGACCTGACCGTGTTGCTTGCCAGGATGCCACCGCTCAGATGGCTATCCTCCAGTTCATGTCTGCTGGCATGGATAAGGTTGCCAACCCCACTACTGTCCACTGCGATCACTTGATCGAGGCCCAAGTCGGTGGTGCCAAGGATCTTGCCCGCGCTATTGACATCAACAAGGAGGTCTATAACTTCCTTTCTACTGCTTGCGCCAAGTACGATATCGGTTTCTGGAAGCCTGGCTCTGGTATTATTCACCAGATTCTCCTCGAGAACTACTGCTTCCCTGGTGGTCTTCTTATCGGTACTGATTCTCATACTGTCAACGGTGGTGGTCTCGGTATGGCCACCATTGGTGTCGGTGGTGCTGATGCTGTCGATGTCATGGCTGACCTCCCCTGGGAGCTCAAGGCCCCTAACGTTATTGGTGTCAAGCTCACTGGTCAGCTTAACGGCTGGGCTGCTCCTAAGGGTAAGGATAACCTCTCACTTTTCTTCCTGACTTAGCTGACACATCTTCAGATATTATTCTGAAGGTTGCCGATATCCTTACTGTCAAGGGTGGTACTGGTGCTATTGTCGAGTACCACGGTCCTGGCACCGACGCTATTTCTTGTACCGGTATGGCCACCATTTGCAACATGGTAAGTGACTCTTGATCCTCGATAAACAGGATTATTGGCTGATATTCTCCAGGGTGCTGAAATCGGTGCCACCACCTCCGTCTTCCCCTTCAACGACCGCATGTACGACTACCTCGCCGCCACCAAGCGAAAGGAGATCGGTGACTTCGCCCGCCAGTACGCCCACGGCCTCAAGCCTGACGAGGGTGCCGAGTACGATCAGCTCATCGAGATCAACCTCTCCGAGCTCGAGCCTCACATCAACGGTCCTTTCACTCCTGATCTGGGTACTCCTATCTCCAAGTTCAGCCAGGCTGTCAAGGAGAACGGTTGGCCCGAGGAGCTCAAGGTCGGTCTTATCGGATCTTGCACCAACTCCTCTTACGAGGACATGACCCGTGCTGCTTCCATTGCCCGTGATGCCCTCAACCACGGCATCAAGGCCAAGGCTGCTTTCACTGTCACCCCCGGTTCTGAGCAGATTCGCGCTACCATCGAGCGTGATGGCCAGCTCCAGACCTTCGAGGAGTTCGGCGGTATCGTCCTTGCCAACGCCTGTGGTCCTTGCATTGGTCAATGGGACCGACGCGACGTCAAGAAGGGTGAGGCCAACTCTATCATCTCTTCTTACAACCGTAACTTCACTGGCCGAAACGACGGCAACCCCGCCACTCACTCTTTCGTCGCCTCTCCCGACCTGGTCGTCGCCATGACCATTGCCGGCTCCCTCCACTTCAACCCTCTTACCGATACCCTGAAGGACAAGGACGGCAAGGAGTTCAAGCTTGCTCCTCCCACCGGCGATGGTCTCCCCAGCAAGGGCTACGACCCCGGTCAGGACACCTACCAGGCTCCTCCCAGTGACCGTGCCAGCGTCACTGTTGATGTCGCCCCTACCTCCGATCGTCTCCAGATCCTGACTCCTTTCCAGCCTTGGGATGGCAAGGATGCTAAGGGCATCCCTATCCTTATCAAGGCCAAGGGCAAGACCACCACTGACCACATCTCCATGGCCGGTCCCTGGTTGAAGTACCGTGGTCACCTTGACAACATCTCCAACAATATGCTGATTGGTGCCATCAACGAGGCCAACGGTGAGGCCAACAAGATCAAGAACGTCACCAATGGTGAGTGGGGTGCTGTCCCTGCTGTCGCCCGTGACTACAAGGCCAAGGGTATTAAGTGGGTTGTCGTTGGTGACTGGAACTACGGTGAGGGTTCTTCCCGAGAGCACGCCGCTCTTGAGCCCCGTCACCTTGGCGGTCTTGCCATCATTACCCGATCTTTCGCCCGTATCCACGAGACCAACCTGAAGAAACAGGGTATGCTTCCTCTTACCTTCACCGATCCTACCGATTACGACAAGATCCGACCTGATGACAAGGTCGATGTCCTCTGCACTCAGCTCGCCGTCGGCAAGCCCCTTCCCCTTGTTGTCCACCCCGCCGACGGCAGCCCATCTTTCGAGATCCCTCTGTCCCATACCTTCAACGAGGCCCAGATCGAGTGGTTCAAGAACGGCTCTGCCCTGAACACCATGGCCAAGACCACCAAGAACTAAAGAAGGAATGACGTAAAGTAAAGAAGAGCAAATTGATATTTTGGGTCACATACGGCGTACATCCTGATGTTCTCGATTGGGTTTCGAGGGCAGACAGTAGAGGGGCTTTTCAACGGACGGTATATGTCTAAAATGTTGAGCGCCCATGTCTTTTACATATTTGTAGCAAAGGAATAGCCATGCTTTCATTAGTTGTAACAAAATTCTAACCGTTCAAAACCTCTTGTTTACAAGTAAGGCATTTGCTTCATCCATGTCGTGCCACGATGATACCTGGTATCGATCTATTGTGCCAGCCTGTTGAGATATGACGCCCGAGCAATGGTGTGAATATCTATTCAAGCTCCTAATTTTCTACTGCTGCCTGCCTACCTACGTATCTCCTCAGTACCTATAGATCCTCGAACATTTTGAACTCCCGTGATAACTACGTCCCAAAAACAAGTACATCGCCCAGCTTTCATATTAATTGTGGCCGTGCACTGATCACGTGCTGAGACAACTCAATAGCCACACCTCGACCTAAGGGTCAAGGGTCCGTTGTCCAGTTTGACTTGCCATCGTCCTGCGACTGTTTCTAAGGGCGTGGAAGTGATTTGCGATTTCAACTGGCCTTTTTCTTATTGTCAAGAAACTCGTATTAGTTCTCTTGCTTCTATCTTATTGTCCTCTCCTTGTCGTCTGTCCTTTCATTCCTTTAAAACGCTGATCATCCGGCTGCTCCGAGCAGCTCGAATCTATTAGACATGCGACCCCGTCTCCAGAACTTCAACGCTTTACGAGCCCGATCATATCTGACAAGGCTGCCGCTATTCACACGACTTATCATTGTCGCTATTGTTGCTCTCGCGATCGCATCGCTACAATCAGTATGGAACCTACGAGAATGGGGCGCCCTCATCCCTGAAGAGATTAGTATTACAAATGGTACTCCCAAGCGATATTGAATCATTGCGCATTTGCTAACTAGACCTGTTCAAAGCATATCGGTTGTCGACATTCCCGTTAATACATCTTAACATTATCCATGCCATCCTTAACCTCGCGGCGCTTACTCCTCTCATGGAGCGATTCGAGAACGAACATGGCACCTTGACATCCCTTGCTTTGTTCTTTGGACGTAAGAAACCTCAGATATGCTAAGGGGCTATGAGTTGACTTATTTTTATCTAGCCTTGACATCGATACCGGCTGTCATGTACGTTCTGATCGAGCGATATGTATTCCACGTAAACCATGGCGTTCTGGGGGCGAGGTACGGCGACGAGGAAATTGTTAGACAGGAACTTGGACTAATATTTGTTCTAGCATGTGGGTATTCACTCTACTGGCGATGGAGTCTATTCAAACGTACAAAACCAACCCTCATTTCGTTGTCGGTACTGTCCATATCCCAACGTGGACTACCCCCTTAATCATGTGTATGGTTGTGAGGGCATTGGTACCTGGTACTAGTCTTCTTGGCCACCTATGTGGAATTGCAATTGGATACGTCGGTAAGTCTCACAGTCCCTGTCGTGGTCGACAGGAAACTAATAGCTAGAATAGCTGGCTTTGGGTATGCCAAGTTGCTCGCCCCTCCTGAATGGGGTCTTCGATGGGTCGAGAATCGACTCAATCTGCTCAAGATTCTCCCTCACTATGTTAGCATCGACAAGACAACATATGGCCGATTTGGTGTTTTGCCCACAACCAACCGCCCTGGTCCCAGCGGCAGCGCAGCGACGGAGCTGGTTGGTACAACCCAGCGTCTCGGACCTTGAACGAGCGTACATGGTGCGCGTGTAATTTTGTGTAACTGTAATGCTACGGAAGTGCTTGTTGCACGCTCTTTTTTCGAATTGTACTATAGAAAGGGCATTTCATCTTTCGTGGAGTCTCGCGTTAGGGATTGGCGTAGCGATTAAAAGCAAAGGAATGAATGGACGTCCGGACGGGTTCATCTAGCTGGTCATGATCCTTTCCGCTATGAACTATTTCAGGTATTATTATAATGGATGAATCGACAATAAAGGTAGAGGACGAAGATTGTTTCAGTTGTCATGATGGTTCATCCGTTGTCATTGCTTTATGATGTGTCTAGGTACTCTTGTAGTGAGTTCATGATTCCATTATAATACTGCATGCGTACAGTAGAGATAATCCGTGCCTGAACACCACCTAATTATTGAAGCACTACCTACCTAATGTTAAGCTTGATTCTAGTCTCAACGACTATTTGATGCTGTCGCTCTCGATCGGCATGAATCCCCGGTAGCCGCATAGACTGCCCCGCATTCACTGCAGGCGGCCCGCAATCCAACCCCTGAAGCTGGGGGGGGGG